>JAUTCZ010018790.1:0-13156 GCA_032273805.1 Melanodrymia brightae | reverse complement strand
CAGATAATAGCGTGACCTTAAAAGTGTAACAACTTTTCAACATTCTATTTATAGCGATCGATGCGTATATTGTAAACAGATCAATTTAACGTAATATAATGACATTTTGACATTTCTGTTGTTGTTTGTAGTCATAATAAATGTATGCAATTAAGTAGATGAACAAGGACAGTGTTTCGCTAGTTTAAGCCAGTGGTACACGACTGGTTTAGCAAATTCCATGGTGTGTGCTATCGTGTCTATGGGATAGAGCACATAAAAGACCCCTTGCAGTTTTTTCGGTAAGAGTAGCGCATGAAGCTGCGACAGCAGGTTTCCTCTGAGATCATGTGTCAATATAACCATTCGACTGACGTTCAATAACTGCTGATTTATAATCAATGTGTTCTAGTGGCGTCTTTAAACAAACAAACTTTATCTTTAACAAGTTACTTTTTAACATTGATATTTTGGTAGCCCAGTTACACATTCAGTCCCAAATAAAGAAAAAAAGATTATCACATATCCACATTTCTTCAAAGTTAATAAAAACATATAAGTGACTGAAAAAATACCACAAATACTTGTTATACAAAGCTTTATTGCTATATATTTATTTGGTTGTAAACGTTAAAATGTTTTGCATTACCCATAAATAGGTTATGCAAAATTTCAATTTTCGCGCACCTGTTATTCTTTATTATACTTTTATTTTAGGTGCCAGCGGTGACAAAGATTCTGATGATGACACGCCCCTGCCAAGTCAGCAGTTTGTCCCGGGCCCTAGCATGCCCTTTGCTCCCCAAGTGATGCCCCCAGTTCCACCAGGTCAAATGGGCCCAATGAGACCAGTTGGTAATATGGGTCCAATGGGCCCTATGGGTCCTATTCCTCCTATGAGTGAGTTCTTGAGTATTTAACTACAGTGCAACTCGTCTATTAAGACCACCTGTAGGATTTAATAAAATTGATCTTAATATTGGAGTGGTCAGGCCTATTACTGTGTTACTATAAATTAATAAATACATATTGTGGTCTTTATAGCGGGGTGGAGTTTCACTTTGTACCATCAAATGCGTGCCTGTAATTACTCTTTTGAAACCACCTGAAAAGTTTCTGCATATAATCTAACCCTCTCTGTTGATTTTAAGTCTCTGAAAGCGTCAAAAGTTTGTTATGGTCCAAATGAAACTGGTATTAACGCCCCACCTTAAATGAAATGTTTGTATAGCTAGGTGTGTTGGCATGTTGAAATGGTCCCTTTTAAATTCTATTGCCATGAACAAAATTACCAAATTGGCTAATTATAACACAAGATCGAATTCACTTTTCTGTTAAAAGAATTATATTATGGACAATTCCGAAATTTATTTTTTAATTCTTTTGTTTTCTGTAATGTAATTTTATTTACATTTTTTTTTTCAGGAAACATGGGACAAATGGGGTAAGTTGGTATAAAACTTTTCTATGAATGTCTATCAAAATATTTGCTGCACCTCTTGAATTTATTGTTCCTACGTTTCATTTAATCATTTTTAAATACTCTAGGCATGTGTCGTGGGGAGGGCAAGCTATCGCTCACCTTTGCTGGTGAAGACATATAATATATTTCTTGATAATAACTAATTTGGTTACAAGGAACCTAATTTGACCGAAGAAGTAGTTTACTATTCTATCAGCTACTGTCTGCCATAATATTAGGTACTAGTCTACAGTACAGAGTTGAAAATGACTTGGTTTTTCTTATTCCTGTGAATTATCTCTAGCATAGACAAGTTTTTATTGTATCTTAGTTTTACACATGCAGGATTTTCACATCTCTTTGTATGTCAGGATGCCGCTTAACATGCCTCCTCAAATGGGAGGTCCCATGAGGGGACCTGGACCAATGGGAATGCCTCTTCGGATGCCAGTTGCCAACATGGGTCCACAAAAACCACTGTTCCCGGCAGCTATACAGGTGAGTTTTAAACACAATTTTATTTCTCTTTTGGTATCTCAGTGTACTAAAACTGTACTAAATAACACATTGTGATTAACACTAACTTTCTCTCAATATCTTTTGTGTTACTTGCGTTTTTTTTATTTATTCAATAGCCGGCGGTTAGTTTTTTCCAAAATTCTAGAAGCCCTGCTTTATGTCAATACATTAGTGTAAATCAATTAAAACTTATTTTCGTAATTTTTTAACATTGCAGTCTCAACCACCAAGCACGATGAATTCGGGAAGCCTCGACTTCAAGCCCGTGATCGGCCAGGCGAAACCAACATTCCCAGCAGCCTCGGCGGTCTCAACGGCGAACAGCATGTCCAACGCGACGATCACGGGGGCACCAATGATTAAAAAACCAGAGTCTAGCTCAGGTTTGACCTCTAGGTTAATGCATCCCGATGAGGATATCTCCTTGGTAAGTTCACTGTGTGTTCGACGTCATTCTGATGCTATTTATGCAGGTTAGTCGTACGCTTTTTCAAAATGGTGATGAATCCAAGATGGTTGTGTGTTTGGTTTTCTTCCGTGGACAGCATATTTGATATACTGGTATGTTTTAGAATGAAGTTATATTTGGAACTAAAGTTATGTCCAGCGAGCGGACCAGGGAATAAGGACATATTTGTATGGTTTTCAAATTAACATAAAATTGCATATCATTCAATATTATTGAACAAGATTTATGGTTTGTGGTTACTGTTGATTATATATAGGAATTGATATTCATGGTTCGATTTATAATCTCAATAAAAACCTTTATAGACACTAAATAATACATAGTTTGTTTTTCCATCTAAATGACAACTTAAAATTGACAGACATTTTTAATAATTTATTTAAAAAATTTAAATGAATGAATGAAATGTTTTACAACTACATGAAAATTTATTTGTATTTTATGAATTATGTTTACCTTTTTTTACACAGCTTGACCTTCTGTTTGTTTTTATTATTAATATTATATTGATATTACAGATTCACTACAAATGTCTATATTGCCGTTCTTTTGTCTGACAAAACTCTGTTTTAATGCCAAACCTGAAAATGTATAGATTTTAATGTCAACGCATGTCGTTATTAATCCCCAGTAGGGTGTAATATATTCAATATCCTTGATTTAGGGTATGGCAAAAGAAAACACTGTCACTACATTGATTACTCAGATTTAGCTGAAGGAGATTATATTTTCCCAAACAAAAACGATAGTGCTCATATGCCATGACCTTGTTCAGTTTGCGTTCTGTTCATTCCTTGTGAATATGTATTTGGTAATAGCTGTATTGATATAAGACCACATTAGTTTAACAGATTATTTAGTTTATCTTATTACTGAAATAATATTATGGTCACAATGTTTTGCAGGAGGAAAGACGTGCCCAGTTGCCTAAATACAAGAAAATGTTTGGAATGTCTGCAGGTATGATTTTCTTTTGCTTTTGAAGTTTTATTCATTAATATTCATTTAAATGGTAGATTGGGGGTAAAACTAAAGTTTTTAAATCTTAGTCTTTGCCTCAAATCAGTAATCGAGGTTAGTAGTATCCCAATATTCCCAGTGTACTAGTTTTTTCTCATTTCTCCTCTACACTATAATATATTGTTAAGTTCGGTTGGGTAATTATGTACAAAATCAACAGTTAAGTTCACCAATTTATAACTTAACAAAATAAACAAGTAATTGAGTTTAAACTAAGATGAAAATAGGAACAAACATTGACATATCCTGTCTCCATCTGTCGACATGAATGATGATCTACGCAAGTACAAAGGGAGTGAACTCAGTACTGTTGAGTTGGCACACATAATCTACATTAAACTCTGGTGTCAGGTTGTTTTCACTTTGTGAGTAGTTGTGTAGTAAGCACAGAGTGCATTATACTCCAGGATACGTGTGCCATAGAAAAGAAAATTTTGTTTAGATTTTTTGTGCCTTAGTTATATAAGAAGTAAATATTTGCTTGTTTTGACAGATCTGTCGGAAGTAAATATTTGCTTGTTTTGATAGGTCCGATGATGGGAATGACAAACATGTCGATGGGTGTGAGACCGGCTACAGGTGGCTACCACATGGGATTTCAGCCAGGAATGAGACCACAACACATGGCACAGGGAGGTCGTTACTGAGTAGTCTGGAATTCATCACAAATCTTAAATATTAGCAATTTTAACCCTTTTTTCATTGTACATTTTCATTTCATAACCTTTGCTGTGTTCGATGCACTTGTTTCAGCTAACAGTTTTCGCAAAGGTAAGCTAGGTAACTGGCATGTTGTTTTTAAAGAAAAGACTTGCGGTAAGTCATGTGTGATATATTCAACCAACAAAATGTAATTATTTTAGTCACACTGTTCATCCCAGAGGACAATTGACAAGGTTTGTCATTTTACTGACGTGTAAAAAAAATAAAAGTATTTCAAGTTGCATTCAGTTTTTGTTCGCCTATCTCTGTTTTTAGTTTCTTATGTTGTATGTTCGAATGTGGATACGCCCGTCGACAATCAATAAGGCAAGTGAGTGAAAGTTACATATGTTTGGATTTTGTGAAATATCTGTGGTTAGATTTAACGTGAATTGTAGTACTTGAGTTTGTGGTGGAAATTTCACCACATCTGGTATATATATCTGCTCGTGGTTAATATTATATAGGCACTTAAAAGGAAGACGAGTGGGATTTAGCCGAGTAGTAATGTGTTCACTTGAGGTGCGAAGAGGTGAAGGGTCTCCCATTCAAACTAGTCGTCTGCAAATGGTACATCAAAATTTGTGGTATGTGCCATCCTGTCTGGAAAAGTTCATAATACGAATACTCAGATGGTAATTACAATGTATCCTACCACAGTAATGGATTTCATCTGAGACCATGTGTTAAAATAACTGCTTTTGACATTCCAATAGCTGATAATTAATCAATGTGTTCCAGAGGGGTCGTTAAATGCACTTTATTGAAATAAATACTTAGTGTTCTTGCAACTAGACTTATCCTATATTTTAAAACTACTTTAATTCATGTTTTAACTTTATGTTCAGTTTGTTGTCTGTATAATTAGCAAATAAAATGTCAATATTTTGTATTGAGGATGGCCAGAGTATTATGCAAAAATATACCAAATATTGTTTGTAATTTGTCCAAATTTACTGACTATAATTTGTCATGTTACTGTTACCTGTTTTTGACTTCACTAAATTTTGGTGTCTGGAAAATTAACCATAACCTTCAGGCCAAGAAGTTTATGTTACAAAGTTGCATACCCTTATCGGGTTCATTAACCTTTTGAATATTCAATTTACAATTTAACTGTTAATTATAATTTTTCTGAATTACTCCACAGTTAATAAATACATGATAAAAACCACAACATCTGTATGTACTCAATTATTTCATGGTAAATTGACATCAGGATTTTAAGTTTTTCATAGTATTCTGTTATTTCAGTGTAGTAATCATAACTTAAACTTTGTACATTTATTTACATACTGATTGATTTGTTGCAAGTTAGAATGGCAGTAAAGACCAAAGTAAACATCTGCATACCACATATTTTAATATTTTTGACGTCACATATTTATTCTTGTGTTCTGTGGTACCAGACATTGTCCCCTTTTCAAAAGAATACAGGACTGAAAATGACTTACTTGTCAGCTAAGAAATACAAAAAAAAAATTCCAATTTTGATCAAAATTGTAACAAAAATTGTGCTAATTTTCCATCAGTCATGGATCCTAAACGAAAAATGCTGTCTACGTCGAGTAATCTGCATACCTTTTAATCCATACAATTCACCACAATTGTCGGGATATTTATTCCTATAGGTTTAAATTTTTACTGCTACATTGAAATAAGGTCGATTTTATATGCAATGATTGTGTGGTAAATATCACTAATTGTGATTTGTTTTGTATTGGTGATTCCATTATTTGATTATATATTTGCATATCTACTGATTACATTCGGATTAACATTTTTACTTCGGACACAGCATATTGTGGCAGTGGCGGCAGGCAAGTGTCACAGAAATATTGAAGAGAGTTTTCAGATTTCTTTTGTCGAATAGTCCGACTTTAGTGTGATACAGGCAAGTTGTCGCAACATCTTATATGTTGTAGAACTGTACAGCCCCCAACTTACTTTGGTGACAGTTTCAAATATTTTTTGAATAAGTAATCTAATCTAATTTAAGATAGATTGATGTAACGCGAAAAACAGGCAAGTTGTCACAGCATCCATTTTTGCTGTTGGGCTGTATGGCCCCCAACTTACGTTGGTGACAGTTTGAAATATATTTAATTTATTTCAGTAAGCTCGCGAGGTTTGATACACCAAAAACAGGCAAGTTGTCACAACATCTTAAATGTTGTTGAGCAATACAGCCCCCAACTTACGTTGGTGACATTTCAATTTTTATTTCAGTAAGCTCGCGAAAGATCGATTCATGAAAGACAGGCAAGTTGTCACAATATCTTAAATGTTGAGCAATATAGCCCCCAACTTACGTTGGTGACATTTTAAAATATATTTAATTTGTTTAGGTACGCTCGCTACGGTTCAACACAACAAAAACAGGCAAGTTGTCACAACATCTTAGATGTTGTTGAGAAATATAGCCCCCAACTTATGTTGGTGACAGTTTAAAATTTATTTCAGTAAACTCGCTAAGGTTCGAAACTAGAAAAACATGCAAGTTGCTGTCACAACATCTTAGATGTTGTTGAGCAATATAGCCCCCAACTTGCGTTGGTGACAGTTTAAGATATGTTTTGTCGAAGTTTGAAGTAATTGGCTCTAGTTAAGATTAACATAGTTCACAAGTTGTTCTTTTCACCAACATTTTTTTTAAATATACACCCTGTTCAAGGGAATCTGTCATAATTCTTTGGTGCCAAGTTTATAGGTTGTTATGCATCTGCAATTATTTTTCATCTAGAATAATGCCTAAATTTATTAAATGATTTATTGTCTTAATAAAAAGTATAGTGTCCTTTATATTATGATAAATTGTGTATTATATCTTTTATGAACAGATTTTTGTGAAAATGATCCTGGGCCATTTGAGAACTTGAGATGCATATTAGTGCCTGAACCATTCTATTAATTTGGCACCAAAGCACTGACAACTTCCCTTTAATTTTGTAACATTTCGCATACCGCAATAGACATGTGACCCTGGTCATAACTTTACTATCTTGTTATATTAATAATTAATGTTAAATTGAGTGAATCATTTCGATGTGACAGTGTGCTTGCAGGCCAGTAGCTGTTGAGTAAGGAACAACGTCCAAGCAGAAACTTGCATGGTCTCAATATTAGTATCAACGGAATATATTCCACGATTTTTAGAAATAATTTCCATGGGTATGCATGACGTGTGTAATGGAGCTACATGAATTATATACGCCAGCCAAGGTTGCACAATTCTCTAAGGGACTGTGCATAAATGTCGATGTGTTTCACAATCCGAACAATGTTTGGAAGACGGGTGCGTTGATTTTCATGTAAAAATATCAGTCCAAAGTTTTAATCAATGGGTTTTTTTTAAGGTTAAAAGGGAAAGGAGGGGTGTCAAATGCTATCCTAATTTTGTTTGGTTAGTGAATCACATTGACATTTATGCACGATCCCTAAATGTGTTAATGCTACCTGTTATACGGAATGGATTAATATGACACAGTTTTAAGGCTGTACCCAAGGTTTTGTTGCCAGTTGCCTGTCTGCAGAAGATTTCATTACTAGGCCCAAACCCCACCTGTGTACTTTCATGTTCTTCTCAACTGATCGTCTGCATGTTTCCTTTGGTCTTCTCCTCGCTTTCTTGGTCCAGCGCATGGCCACTCTCTGAATGGATCTCGATGGCATTGTGCATGTGTCAAATCAAACGCCATCAGTGGCATTTGACCTCCAGAGATGGAGAGTGAGTGAGAGAGACGGACAAAGCAAGAGAGATGGGCATCATGCCTGTTCTTTCGTGGATTTCTTTGTTGGACATTTCGTTTGGCCAATAGATTCACAGAATCCTCCTCTCAGACACTTATTTTAAAAACTTCCGCCGTCTGGCAAATGACTTTGGTAACCTTCCATGATTCTGTGGCATATAATAACACACTCGTCACATTACTCTTGAATAGGCGGTTTTTGGTTCTATTGGAAAGTTGCAATGGTTCTCACAGCATGCAAGTTGCTTCTAATAGTTTATTTTTCTTTTTAACCGATTATTTTGTTGTACCGTGTCTACTTAACTCTTATCTAGCTTTTCCGTTTTACTTGCACAACTAACTAGGGTCTCACAAGCACACAGGAAATAATTAATCACTTAGGTTAAACCAAGTACACATGCAGGCGTGTGTACTATGATCAGTTAGTCAGAGTTTACAACTGATGGGTACATTAACTTCTTTATTTTTTCACTACTAGTATCAATATGTCATACATCAACAAAAAAAACATAATTCTGGCTTTCTTGAAAATCAACGAATATCATGAAATTAATTTGTTTAATTCCTTATTTTGAAATTCAGCAAATTTGGACTATTATTGAGTTTTTAAAAATTAAAAAATGTTACCTTTATTTTAAAATGCAGAATGAACATTTTTTTCTTCGTTACTGTATACAAAGTCGCAAAAATCAACAGATTATTAGGGAATTAATACCAATGTTTTATGCAATCAGAACAATGTACAGAAGGTGGGATGGGGTGAAAAAAAAACATGTTTGGAAACTATTTTCAGATAACATCGGTCCTCGGTTGATCAATGTTCTTGTGTTAGGATTTGGGTGGAGTCAAATCCAATCCTAACATCGTTATGATTGTTAAAAACGGTATTAATTCACGTTTTCATACTAACTTCGTGTTTACCTCTACAGTAATTTAACATTATATTTAAAAACTGACACAAAGTTTTGTTTGTTTTTACTTTGTCCAGTGATTTGAGGATGTACGCACGCACCTCCAAGCGGTAGACAGTGTGAAACAGCAGCCAATCAAAGGCAAGTTGGTCACAGCAACTTGTTGCTGTTGGGTTCTTATAACCCCCAACTATTTGTTGGTGACACCCACTTTTTACTTTGAATATTTTGTGTTTGATTGCAGATTTGGCTCAACTGACTCAATGGAGTTAAGACCGTCTCAAAATGCTGAATCATTTTCTATACAAACTAGTTTTATATATTAATTAAATTTCCAACCCTCCACTCTTCCCATTAATACAAAACAATAATTTGTTGGCATTGTAAGTTTGTTGTCGGTCCAAATGTAAGTAATAGGTGTATCGGTGTTTCCACGACCAAAACTAGAATATTCACCGATACACTGAGTAACTGGGTATAACTTACTTATACGTCCACTTTTGGCCGAGTTATGAAAATACTTTGTTATTATTCGCCTCTGAAAAGTGTAGGTGTATCGGTGAATACACCTACACTTTTAACAAAAGAAACCATGACAACGATCGCATATAGGTGAAATAATCCTGAAGCGACTTTAAACTTCAAATCATTCATTCATTCCATGACAACGAGGCCAGGAAGTGGGGTATAACTGGGATTACACCCCGCCAATCATTCTCGCTCAAACGAATGTTCGTATAGCAAAGTGTTTTGCTGTTTCTGAGCGTAATAATGTTTTGTTCTGACATTTTGAGACGGTAGCTTAGCTGAGCATATCTTTTGTGTCTGTTATATTTAGAAGATATTTCGTGATTTATTATTTGAAAGTTCAGTTTGGGCCATATTGAGATACCGGTACATGCCACAATCTTTGTTAGTAGCAATTCAGTTATACCATGAGATACATGCCACAATCTTTGTTTCAGTATAGCACTTCAGTTAAACGGGGCCATGTTGTTAAATTGCTCCTTATCCGATTGTTAATTTGGTAGTTCAGTTCAGGTCATAGTGTGATATACAGAGAACACTCCCCATGTGTTGTATGATATTAAAGTTATCGGCACATTTCTAAAAATATGAAAACCTAGATGAACAGAGTGCTGATAAATTTTATATCAAAAGACGTGTGAGGTGTGTACATGATATTCTTTATATCGTTCATTATCTTCTATGTGCGATAAGTTTTAATAGGATTTGAACAAAAAATAAATGCAATTATTTGTCCAAATTCATAACATCACATTTGTGGCATATATTGAAATCATATTTAGAACATTGTTTTCCTGATCTGATAACGGCCTGTTGACTTAATCAATTATATACAGATGTATTAATAAATATAACTAGAAGTAAATTCATTAACAACAAAACGAAAATAGAAACTATAGAAATGTAAAATAGAAGTCTGGTGACGCTGGGGTGCAAACATTGTTATTCAGCACATATCTGACTTTAAAAGAATTACTTATGTGCTTCAGTAGATGGTCCAAATTAATAAATAACTTGTGTGAAAATTTAGAAAATGCGATTTTGCAAGCCATATCTTGTGAGGAGATATTGCTGGATGATTCATGGATTATTATTCCAGCGATATCGTCTGCAAAAGCCACTAGTAGATGGAAACCAATATAGTGGCAAAACATCTTGCCGGCTACACCAAGTATTAACCATGTATTAAAATAGGTGATCATTTGCTGTGTGACATCTTGCTCTTGTGTTCAGTTTTGTCCATAGCCATTGATTGTGCATATATTTTTGATTTTTTTTTCTGTTGTCGATTCTTAAAATATTTTAAAATAATTTGTTTATTTTCCAGTTTTGTTTTTGCAGATTCGTGTAAATTCAAGTTTACTGGTAAAATAAGCAATTTAAGAAATTTTGTTTTCCTATGAAAGTAAAAATGTAACATCCATTAAGAAATATTTCAGTAGGAAACTTTGTACTAAGGATCTATTTCAGATGTGTGGTTTAAAAATACAACTATTGCACTTAATTACGGTCTGTATTTTGCTGGCCTCATGTTTTAGTCAACAGTAATTTACATAGGGTGTGCTGTACTGGACAAGTTCAAATTTCATTGGAGAATGGTTTGACCAATCATGTACTGCTTGGAGACTTGTTTGACCAATCATGTGCTGCCTGGAGATTGATTTTAACCAATCAGGAACTGCAAAACTGTAAGACATACACTACTTGCCCTGTTGTGTACAATTTGAACATTTTGTAAATAAAACTTTAATACATTTTGTTATTATAATGAATTAAATGTTGGAGGTGGTGAACATCACACAACCTGGATGAGCACAGTAACGGATGGGAAATGCTAAATGTAAATTTTTAACAAAAACTGGCTAAACGTAAAAATTGTTATCCTAAGTTTATCATTAATAGAATTTGTTTATGAAATGTTGAGGTGAATTTCTCATGTCACAATGTCTTCATATTAAAATACCATGAAATCAGTATGAACTTTGTGTCTTATTTGTTGACAATATGCATTCAATGTTGCTTACATCAACCAGCTTTTATGCTATCAAGTTAATATGTGCAGAGTATTTAGTGTTTACATTTTGTTGCATCTACAAAAAAAGTACAGATTCTAATTAATGATGGTATCTATCTATGTAATAAAAAATTTATCACAAGAGGTAGAACAACTACATTTAAACTTTCCAAAAAAAAAAACTTCATGTCTAGTACTATTAAAGTTTATCCAACATAATATACATACTGGTAATACGACATTACAATTAATGAGGTATTATTTAAATTGGACATCAGTTACTGTCAAACGAGCAATATTCGTAGCTGTAAATTTTTGTGATTTCGGAAAAACCTATCGTTGCATAAATATTGTATGGCACACATGCGAGTGTGATTATTTATTATTTACAAGGAAGTGTACATATTACACTTGGTTTTAATGCATCCAAGGTCTCCACATCATAGATGTACCACATTTACAGTATATGTACATGTATTACTAATATACAAAATAGTTCCCACTTATAAGAATAAACAAAATTAACCAACATACAATTATATGAACAAAGTTTTTATTTTCTTATGATTTGCACATGACATCGGACATACGGTATTTGAAATGTAGTCAAACTAATAGGTTTGCGTATTCTAAACAAACTGCTACATCACAAGTGCTATCTTACAAACTGGCACAAGCGATGTAAATATATGTGTGATGATACAATATAGAATCGTTTATTACGAACCATGCTTGTAATAAATAGAGCATATTAAATGAGCTACCATGTATTATCAAGTTTGTTTATGTACCATCCGGTGGAATAGCCCTATCCCTCGCCAGTACATATGAAGGATTCTTTGTCCATTTTGGCTGATTTCCATTCCCGACATGTTTTGTAATCAACTAAATTGTTATCAACTAAAATGTTCTGAGTTTACAGTTTTTAATAATTGCTTGCCAAAGTAACAATTGTGAGATACTAGCACATGGAGTTCATAAACATGATTGTTTTTTTTTCCCCATGTTACATTTTTGTTGTCATTATTGTCTGAAATGTACTCTCTTTTTTTTTTTTATGTTAAACAATGTTTTATATGTGAATTTATTTTGTAATATATATCCTGGTTTTTTTTCATGCATGCAAGGGTTCAAGGTTGACGGATCTGGTATTGTCAGTTGGTATTTAGCTATTTTTATACATGCCTACCAATTTTCAAATCCATCCAGTCGATCTACATTTTTCTTTTTTTATCTTGTACAAATGCCCATTGATTTGGGAGCTCATACTATTTTTCTGATAATTTGAACTTCTTTCTAATAAATATAATCTCTATTTTGTACATGGTCCAAATTTTTTTAACATTTTATAATTGATACCATCACAAGACTGCAAAACTATAACACATTTAAATAAGACAATATTTACACATACACACAAATGTTGTCAAATACATACATATACATATATATATATATATATATTTTTTTTTTAAACTTTGATACATATTTATTGGCCCAGAACATTTGATAGTGTCAGGGTTGGGGCCCTGGCACTACAAAAATATCTATATACATATACATATGCCATGCATTACATGTATATACACAAATTACAAAAACTATATAACCAATGTATAAATAGATACAAATTAATTATTCTCGTACAGTATTCTCAATAGTACTCACATACACATACGCACGCACGTACACATCTATATGTATATACATAGACATACAAATATATACGTAATTTATAAAGGGGCAAAGAGGTAATAGTCCACCACCCACCCAACTAATCTGAATAAAAAACCAAGCACACAC
>JAUTCZ010018679.1:0-13157 GCA_032273805.1 Melanodrymia brightae | reverse complement strand
TGTTATAGCGGACGCCTATCGTGGGCACTAGTTCTGACATTGTCAGCCCTATTGTCCAAGATAGGAAAAGGTGGGGGAGGGTGTAGGGGGGAATTCGCACGTGACTGTCAGCACTAAAGGAGCACTTGAGCCCGGCCCGGGGGCTACATGACAGACATGTACATGGTATTTATGGTTTACTGTTGATGCTGTGACAAAATCACTTGTGTCTGCCAACATGGCACCAGTCTCCAGCCAGGTCAGCCCCAGGGGGGTTGTTTATTACTAGTAATATCTGTCTACCAACACGGCGAGCAGTAGGGGGTGGGGATTAATGGTTTATTGGTCAGTGAGAAGACAGACAGTCATGTGCTTTATGAGCCTCGGTAGTGGCTCATCACTCTCACTAAAGTGATGCCATGATGGTATATTGCCTCCCGGTGAGCTATAACTATATTATTCTAACACATAAATCACAGCAATATTATTGTAGCAGCATGAATCAGAATCATGTGCAAATCAAAGACAATTCTCTCACATCAAGTAGAAGCATTTGCCTTCCAGATTAAAGCTTGCAAGTATGATTCTCATACAGATGTACAAACACAATTTATTCTCTATATAGTGTAAACATAATTTGATTTTAATTCTAGTTCAGCTGTATGGTGTTAACACAAAGCAATTTAAACAGTCTGATATGGATGTTTTAAAGGGCGATTCAAGTTCATGTCAATGAAACACTTAAAATATACACAATTGCTTTCATTCTTACAACTTTAAAAATAAACTTGGTTGAAAAAAATAAAACAACAAAACTAATTAATTAATTAATTATTGATTAATATATCAGGTATATATGTAGTGATCAAATTAGCTATCTAAAATTAGCAATCTATTTCTGTATGCACATGACCTTTTTAACAGGTGTTTTTATGAGATTAGATTAACTATATTTTACTTGCAGCATGATGAAAATTTTCAAGTATAATTAACAGCATCTACGTGATCTTTGGGTAATAAATAATAGAGTGCATTTTTGGCATACAATATAAGATAACTATTTAGTTTTCTAGCTGTGGGGTCCAGACCAGCCACTGTGGCCTGAGCAGCAAGATTCTATATTGTATAACCAAGTTCATATTAATCACCAGCATATTATGCATAACCCCGACACCAATACCCATAACACTAGCTGAGCTGCGTGCTATTCTATGTATGATCACAGACCATCCTATACTCCACCATTACTCTGTCTCAATCACTGCCACACATCACTCCAGACCACCTAACAATAACCTTCAATCAACAACCCATAGGTAGCTATATAATATCACTGCCACTGCGTGTTATTGCAAGTGGTTCCTTATGTAATGCTTGTTGATTCTCTCTTTTAAACTTGTTGATTTTAACAAAAATATATATAACAGTTCAGCTATAAAAAGAATTGTTGTAAGAAAATTTCAACTATCAGCCTCTATAGAGCAGTAGGTACTGGGTTTGAATTCCATTCATGGCATATGGGACTTTTAATAGCTACATTACCAGATCCAACCCGAAGCAAGTCCTCCGCAAATCTCCACTTACACCGACCAGTGCCCACAAGTGGTTAACAAAGGCCGTGGCATGTATAGTCCTGTCTGTGGGAAAGTACATATAAAAGATCCCTTGCTACTTATCAAATAGGAGTAGCAGATTTTGTCTCTCGTTAACCACTGCACCATGGAGACCAGTAAACAAATATGCATACAAATATTTATTACATATATATGGTATGTCATATTATAGATGAGTTGGTTTGTCTTGTCCGTTATTTTGTAATATTTGTACATCGAGATTAATTTAATATAGTATTATTCCCTTTTTGAAAACATACATAAATAAAATGGGCTATGTCTGATGCTAGTTCTTGCGAACAATGATTTGGCACTAACACCATTAAGAGAAAAACCTGTTCTGTTTCATCCGTTTATTGTTAAATACCGGTATATATACCGTACTTAATACAATTTCTTCTTCCATAGCAGAGAAAGAACAGAATATGGGCGGACCACAGTTCGTTCCTGTCAGTGATTGAGTCTGTACTGTGTCTTGGACATTATCTGCAGTAATTGCAACAAACAATCTATCAGTGTATTATTAAAAGTTATACATGTAATACCATTGACACGCAAGGCACCAATAGCTGTATTGATTTGTGATGTTATTTTCAGATATAAGCTTCCGATTAAGAATCGCAAGCAAGATTAGGGTGTTCCCTGGCTGCACACTATTTACGCTCCATGCTCCTTTAACAAAGCGAAGTCATCCTTGGAAGCAAAACATTGCAATACCTGTTGAGAATGTTGGCATTTGATCAAGCATTTGCAAGACTAGTCAAGATCCACTCAATACAATAACGATGTGTACCTCTCACCTGTCATGACGGAGAAACTAATAAACTGCTGACAAGACACTTAATTACTAGTATATGCTATGTGAACACACAGCTCTTCTATACGTTGATTTGTTGATTTAACAAAAACTCCCACATGAATGCTCTATGCTAATAGACAAGTCAGAAAATCAGAAAAGTGCATTATTTAGAGCAACCAGGGCATTGTTAGGTAAATGTTGGTAACATCACTTTTTAACATAATGTAAGTATACTGAATAGAAAAATTGATGTTACCAAGCTGAATTCTTAGTCCTAGGGGGTAAAAAATGAAAAACAAAATGGCTACCATGTCAAAATCAAAACATGTTCTGTAACAAGAGCAAATAATTACTTTTCTACATGTACTGTATATGGTAGCTGTTTTTAAACTACATGCATATGGATAACATTTTTGCTCATAACAGCATATTAAAAGCTATAAGTGTTATAAATTTATAAATTTAGTCTGATTTAACAGACTGTTACAGTTTTGTGATGTGTTATTTTACAATCAAAATTAGGAATGATTTTAGACGTGCAACATAAACAGAATAGGATGTTTCTCAAAGGGACAATATAATATCATTATTGATTGTAAAATGGTGATAAAATTGATATTCATCTTCACAATTAGATGAAGCACTAACCTAACAAATAGAGAAATGGTGTTTTCTATTCAAACAACTGAGAAATAACCCTTTCTATTCATAGCACCATTAACAGACACAAACTCGGCTTACACAAGACAAACTGAAAGAGAAAACAGCGCGTCTTAGTTCATACTGTTTCTACAAGAACCCAAATATCAACGATTATCCTAGTCCAACTGCACAATGGTGTAATTTCCATCTCGTATTCAGCAGCACAGACAACACAAGAATGATCAAACAATGTTGTGAAAGACACCAGCCATGCAGGAGACACAAAGCCATCTTCCTGAGCGACTTGCCAATGCTTTAACCCCTTGTTAATTAGATATGATGGCTTTGGGGCTAATCCAGCATCATCTTGGAATAAAACACAGCTGATTAGCATTTTCTGCCTCACAAAACCCATTACCTGTAAGTGGATGTTCACATTCTAATAATTATATTAAGGGACTTTAATGTCTTGCTTCCATCCTTTCGTGATGAACCAAAACTTCTCAAAGTTTCCCTTCAGTGAGTTTATTGTCATAGAAACAAAGAGATTGCATTAACATTTCAAAATGTTCAACTTTAATATTAACAATAAGATTTAGGTGCAAAATTATACGGATCAAGATCAACTTCAATTTATTTTATCTGCAAATTACAAAAAGTGCTAAATATAGATATTATTCTCAATGACCAAGTTACTTCACTTTGGATTCTATGTTGAAGATATGATGTACATATTAAGATAGACATCATTAAAATCAACATTGTTTGTAATTTTAGGATTAAATTAACTTTATACTAAAATGTTACGTGAAAATAGTATGATTAAAAATGTTAAGCATGTTACATTTATAAAAATACTGTTGAAATTGATTGAGTATACAGTAAACTTTGGCTATAAGGAATTAGTTTGCTATATCAGTATTTTATTACATAAAGTACTATCCGCCAGATTTTAAATACGAAATACTTTAGACGTTAATGAAAAGTTAACTTTTATGTTTCTTAATTTAAATTCTGAAAGAAATTATTCTATCTATTTAAGAATTCATCTTAGAAAAAAAATAGTTCATGAACTAACGGTAAGAAAATAAGATTTTTTTGGTTGCCATTCTCTCTAGTTTCATTACGCATCTAAGACCCATCAGTTACAGACAAGATATTTCCTCCAACTACATTAGACTGACAAATGTTTGCTGATTTGGTATCAAATTACAGTAATTCAACACTAACAAAGGTACAGAAACATAAGGGCAAATTAGAGGAAATTGCTGCTTGTACAAATGCCAGGAGGTATTTGCCTAAGCATATTGTAAAAAAATCCCATCAGTATAGACGAAAATATTAGATATAATTTGTGTGGCAGACACTAGCAGTGAATATCTGTAAATATTAGTCACTATACAATGGCCTATGGTGTGAAATTCTTCAAATCTTAGCAATTGTTACCAGAAACTATTTTTAAATCTGTTTAACGGTTCAATCTTCTTCTACAATGCATTAGAATGCATTAGAATGCATTGTACTGGTGTCAAACAATGAGGCAATTTTGCTAATAACCTCACACAATCTCTCAGATAAAAAAACTTCTAGTATCATCAGCTATTGTCTGCCTAAAATTTGCCTGTCACTTCATGTGCGGATTTTCTGCACGTTATCTGCCATCTCTGTAAAAGCACCACAACCCGTATAATTCTCAATTCACAAGCATTCATTAAGATTAAAACTAAATGCGATTCGTTTGCCTTAAGCATAAGATTTAAACATTTTGGAAACGATCAATAGTAGATAAAAAAATAACACTGAATACGAGTGCATCGTTTTGGTGCAATAGCCCGAAGATAACATAAATATTATAGAATTCCGACTCAGTGTGGCATTACACGTGCACTGACCTGAACGCAAGTATTATCATTGCAAAGCAGAAGGTTTGACAATTACAGAAGTGTTGTTCCTGTGTTACACTGCGTCTAACAATTAATAATCTTTCACAGAACGAAGGAGTCCATTGTTTTACAGACAGAAAACCTACAGTAATGAAGTAATTACCTCCACAATAAAAGAATCAAATCTCTTTTCAATTATGTGGTGTGATATTTGCATCTGAAATCAATTAAAATTGTTTAATGAACCTTTTTTATTGATTATATTCTTCTTAATATAAATAAACAAAATGCTTCTTTTAACCTGTTTAAAGTTATTAAATGTTATAAACTTAAGAAAGATTCGAAAATGTAATAACCTTTTTAACCACCATAATATTTGAAATTTATCATAAAAAACACCTATAAATGACACTCAATTCAAGGAAATCATCCAGGGATACATCCATAAAAGTTCTCTCCATTTTGTTTGTTATTGCTGCATGCCATCCTGGACATACCATGAATTTTTGCAGACAGTGTCCAGAGGTGGCGCACACTGGGAGATGGAGCTTGCAACCTTCAGTGCATATAAACACATTTCAACAAACTCTTTTGTTTCAATTGCTTCTTCAGCCTATGTTGAGTTTGAAATTATTGTGACCTGAATATGCACATTCAATGCTATAAAGTGTTTACAAGAAACCCACTACACGAAAAGGTGGACTGAGAAGGTGTATGGTATTAGGTATGGTCTGTATGCACTAGTCCATTTATGGAATGTGTATACTTCGTACATGTCCACTTATATCAAAGTCTATGCTAACATGTGAGAAGAATGCAGAAATACACTCTAACATCGCTCACAATATGATGAGAATGTGCACATTGGACATTACAAAATATTTCTCATGACTCCCGTCCCATGCAGGACCTGGTCAGAGCTTTAGGTATTGGGAATGGTCGGCATCTGGATATTCACCTGATCCACACATCAGTGAGGTTCCAGATGCCTTAACGATACAGTCAATATATTATACCCGTCTTCATGGTGTAGTGGTTAAACCATCGGATATTCACCTGATGCACACATCTGTGAGGCTCCAGATGCCTTAACGACACAGTCAATATATTATACCCGTCTCCTTGGTGTAGTAGTTAGACCATCGGATATTCACCTGATCCACACATCAGTGATGCTCCAGATGCCTTAACAACACAATGATTGAAACAATCAATATATTATACCCGTCTCCATGGTGTAGGTGTTTGACCATCAGGCTCCAGACAGGAAGGTACTGGGTTCGAATCCCACTGAAGGCTTAGTACCAGCTCTAACCAGAGTGGGTACCACACAAGTCTTAATTGGTAGGTGTACTACACCAACCATTGTCCCACTACTGGTATAACAAAGTCTGTGGTATGTACAATCCTGTCTGTGAGAGTATGCATGTTTAGTAAGAAGCAGTAGGTTTCTTCTCTCATACTAACACTAACTTCTGTGTTGGGCAGGCAGTCGAGGCAGCTGGACTGTGTGTTCAGGATGTGTGCTTGAATGTCAATTGGATATAAGCACGCAAATAAGTTATAGTAACTAATATATTATTCCTGGTAATCAATTGTTTCCATAAAAATCAAATCACTGAATTTTTTACGGTTGCAATAAGCCCTAAGACAATTATCAGTAAATAATTTTAGGATATTTCTCTAACACCCACTGTATTCTCTTTCCTAAATACATTAAAGAATTAAGACAACACAGTGTAATCTCATGTGTAATCGTGTTTTAACACCATTGAAGAAACTGTATCTATGCATGCCATCAGTTCAGGTTGAACACTACTGGGTACGCTAGCAGCAGCCCAGCTGAAGTGTGTCTCTACGGTAATGAAATTAAACCTGCCCAGCAATTGACTAACTAGATTGAAATCAGTGACAGTTAACGAGAGATAATACGGTGTACAGGGGTGTACAGGTCCCAGGAGATGCGTGTATCAACGTGTGGTGACACGCTCTTGTTTTCATATACACACGCTGGCTCCACTGTGACTGACTCACAAAGTATTATCCTAACTGGAAGTGTGTAGTCTTACATTTTCTTCTCTTCTGTATCTCCTCCACTGACAAGACGGAAACAAATCATCACATCTAGGCATTCTATTTTAAACAACTGAAAACCTGCCATAATCACTCTGGTGCTTCGAAAATTACATTATAATAAAAGTAATGACTACCGTACTGTATTCTAATATACTGCTCTGTTTTAATCAAATTAATGCTAGCCTCCAAAAAAATATTCCAATTGATTTTTGCTTCATTAAAAAAAACTTCTTCAAAACTTTCCCATGCTGCACTGACATGAAGGTTTTAATTGTAAATTTCTTTAAAAAACAGATTTTTCTATTTTATTTTTTAATTTTGTACTAAATGAATAATTATCTCCATCATTTTTTATAGCAATTTTAACACACTCAAAGAGAAAATTGAAATGATGAAATTTCTTTACCCAATTATATTTTTACTCATGAATGATGTAAATGCATTAGAACATTAGTTTTGTTTTCTATCATTTAAATCTTTTACTAATTATCCAAAAGCCAAACAAAACTTTACACTTTTCATAAACTTGAATATGTCTGTTATCATGAGGTATTGCAGACTGACTGAAACAGCCATTTTGCATTTGATTCTGTATCTACCTCAGATGGATCAGATTTGTGCACCACCTTTATAGACCTACTGTATGACTGCTTACAACTTAGGTATCATACACAAATAAATAGGAAACATGAACTGATATTTACATCACACAATCACGTGAGACGTTTTATTGATGTAAATGAGGAAGATGTTGGTTACTCGTGATTCCACCTATTTGTGTAAACACATACTATTACTGCATGTAGCAAACAACTGGCCAAGATATTATTCCATCAAACATTGAGGATTAGTTCCACATTGCAGTGAAAGAAAGACAATTTCAGCCTGTTACCTATATTATAATTTATATACTATCTGTATGCTTGTGTGCCTTGCTTAATAATGATAATTATCATTGCCCCCACCCACCCTAACTTAAAAAAGGTTCCGACATCACTGGTATGTATATATATAACTGGGTAATGAAAATTTTCTACGATTATAAAAATGGAGCATTATTTTAGTCAGTGGTGCTCATCTGACATAATGGGCTCATAAAGCATGGCCAGTACAACATCTCAGTCTGGAGAGGCAGACATGTCTGCCTCAAAATTTCTGCCAGGTTGTTTAAACAAGATCATATTTCCTGATTATATCACTGGGCCATACCTGCCTGCTAATTGTTAGATTATTTTCTACCCTCTCCTATGACACTGCGTAGGCTTCTATGACACACATACATACACTTCTATGACACACGTATGTCTCTCCAGTGTGGAACAGTTACATGCAGATAGGAATCAGCTGCATCCAGTGGAGCAGTGTTTTTATTAATTTAGTGTTAAGAGTGTTTATCAGTCCGAGAAATAAATACTACCGCTGAGCGAAGTTTGCCTAAAGGATCCTAATACAGAAAGGATAAACAAAGTGACCTCATACAAACAATATCTATGTTGTTCCTATTTGGCAGATGACAGGTGCCTCTTAAATTCAGTGTCAGTCTGGCTGGATGCAATGTGTAATATCGTATATACTCCAAGTGTTCCAGTCAAAGCAAGTCTCATGTTATTGTTTGTTTTTGTGTAGCCAGCTGAATAAAGTGTGGGGATTTGTTACATTTGTCAAAGTAAACATCCTGGTAGTAAATAAGCTTGGCTTTCTAATCCTTAAATAAGCTAAATATATGTAAGTTAATTCTATGCGAGCTTTAAGGAAAGATCAGTGAAATTGGGGCAAATAAATAATTCTATTATTTTTTATGTTAAAAAATGACATTTGTGGACAATAAAACCCGAAAAATAATAATTTAAATACTCATAGAATCTGTCAGCCACTTATTTTGTAACTAGTGAATTATTCAATAACTCATACATTAGTATGTTTTTGGTCACCAAACTTCATGAGAATTGATGAAACAATGGTGCATGGGTTTGTCGGAAGAGTCTTGATGAAGCCATGGATGTGTAACCTCAATAATTGTATCAACCTATGGTATTGAGAGTCCTACCTTCTGCTGTCTGGAGTGACACTAGGTCACTGTACTAACTCTCGCAGGCGTGGTTGTGTTGTATAACTACCGTAACTATAGTAATAAGAGTCCTACCTTCTGCTGTCTGGAGTGACACTAGGTGACGTCACTGTACTGACTCTCACCGGCGAGGTTGTGTTGTATAACTACCGTAACTATAGTAATAAGAGTCCTACCTTCTGCTGTCTGGAGTGACACTAGGTCACTGTACTGACTCTCACCTTCGAGGTTGTGTTGTATAACTACCGTAACTATAGTAATAAGAGTCCTACCTTCTGCTGTCTGGAGTGACACTAGGTCGCTGTACTGACTCTCGCCGGCATGGTTGTGTGCCTTGACGCGTGCATTGTAGATGCTGTTGAAGTGCAGACCATCCACAGTACAGATCGTCTCCCTGCCCACATACACAACCTGAAACACAATAACATTATTAATCCAAACTGCATTAATGATTACAATGCTCTGTGCAAATAATCTATGTAACATTTTGTCAAACAATAAAGAACTTTAAAGCCACTCAGGATTGAGTTTAAGACAGATGACGAAGTGCAGGATATGATTGCTTTTTGCAGACATGTAGTGTCATTACTATAAAACAATATGCATACCATTGCTTTGTGGTAGAAAAAAATTCGCTCTAGACTCTCTCATACAGAAATATGACTTGATCATTTTTATACTGTTCGGATTGTGAATGCTGGATGTAGTGTCTGTCTTACACTCCAACCAGTAGCTTTAAAGATAACTGAGGTAAAATTCTCCATACAGTAAAGTCGCGAAGTTTACAGTATGTAACTTTAACAAAATCAACATCTCAGACAAAATTCTTCTGTTTTCATAGAGCCTTTTTATTTAACCAAGTTGCGGATTATTTTGATAATTTTAACAAAGACATTGTGATGCAGAGGAATGACAATCTAGAACACATTAATTTCCTGTTCTTTTTTTTACATATCCCTCATAAACACTGCAGATAGCAAGTTGAGCATGCAGACTATGTGTTTATCAGGCTGTAATCAGAAGCCATGCTGCGAAAAGGTTACATAATCTGACTTTGTTCCTGCCCTGAAATTCAAACCATGGGCTCACTGTCAGTTATAAGCAGATTTCTGCCAGTCATCCCAACATGTGAACATCCATATCCAAATATCAGCAGTGCTCACCACTGATCGTGCAGTATTGGATATACCTCACACTAATAACACGAACACTTGATCAAAGTTTTAAAGCCTGGAATTTGGTCAGGATTGGTTTTGTCTGAGACACAATGCAGGGATGTGCTCTTTGCATCGGCTTAATGTCAGAGGCTGATGGAATACTCGTACAGTATTTGTACATGGCTCTAACCATTATTGATCATAACCTATCTGTAGGTTAATGTTAAAATAGAAGACTATAACATACATGACTCTAACCTTTATTGGTATCGATCATAAAATCTGTAGGTTAATGTCAAAATAGATGTTATCAAACATTGTACAGTACTTATAACCTATCTGTAGGTTATTGTAATAATAGAAGACTGCAACCTATATATTATGAAACATTGTACAGTATTTATAACCTATCTGTAAGTTATTGTAAAGATAGTAGATCGTGACCTCTGTTATAAAATATTGTTATAATGCAGATTCACTTTTATATTAAATAACAAAAATTGTATTTTTAGTTTTTAGTCTCACCCACTAGATTAGAACAAAGATGGCCAAACCATTCCGTGATCACAATTTACAGTAAATTTGAAAAAATGCACAGCATTATAACAGATTTCAGTAAATATTAACATATTTTAAGTTTTAAAAAAAACAATTATTTCTATTTTCATTCATCATGGTTAATCATGAATGACCATTTGCACAGAACCCAGAGTATTATGTAAATTTCTGCCACAACTTTTTCAAAATATTCACTGTATCCTATTTAAATTTAAAACACAATGGTAATTCCTTTGTTGTGAAAACAAACCAAATCAATCCCTTGCTTGCTGAGGGCAGAAATGCTAGCACATCCTATTGCCTGCAATAATCTATTTCACGCAAAATTAGCTTTTTGAAATTGCAATATCCTGATAGAAAAGCACTACATGTTGTATCCCCTGGAGATAATCTCCCAAGAATCATTGTGTGTGTCCATTACGTAATGCAATAATGTCAGCCACTGCGAAGCTTTGCCATTCCCACTGGATACACTCAGCAAGTGATTTCTAAAGATAAACTTTGTTTAACAACACCACTGGAACACATTCACAAATAATCAGCAGCTATGGATGTCAAACAGTTATGTCAACATTTGGTCTCATAAAGAAACCCATTTGCTGCCACATAGGCTACTCTTACTAATTAACAGCAAGGGGTATTTTAGGTGCACTTTCCCAGACAGGATAGCACAACACCACAGCCTTTTATAAACAAGATAAACGATTCATGGATCACTGGTAGGAATGAGAAAAAGGTCAATGGTTCCACTGAGGATGATCAATCCTTCAGAAGTGCTTGCTCTGACCTATATATCGGCTCTGACCTATATATCGGTCATGCAAGTGAATTCTCTTCCAATACATGTATTTGATTGCAGACAATGTTTGTATGTTGAACATTAGCATGAACAAAAGGTTACTAACACATTATAGCCTGGTTTGATAAGACTATCTACTTGGATCTTATTATTCTTTAATGACTTTAATCCGGGACATATGAGACTTAATATTTTAATGTACCACCCTGCACAGCCTTTCTACTCCAAAAATCTCCATTGATTTAAAATAACACTTTACGCTTTACTCAAGTTATTGCATGAAGTACATTACCAATTTGCTGTGATATGGAAAATTTACTGATTGGATGAAGATATTTTTGTTCAATTAATTCCAATAGTTGTTAGAGTGTACCAATCACACCATGCTAAAACAGATTTAGAGTACTTACGAATGTGTTTACATATGAGTAGCAGAATATGAATGAACTGTAAACAGTAACTCTGTAAACAGTAACTGTTTGATATGTAAATACAACTCTGGTTGTAATAATATTTCATTACAAGTAAGCTTGGAACACTAAAACAGAGTTATGTTCAGAATTCTATATTTATCTATTTTTGGTGGCCACAGCAAATAGAGAATTGGAAATAACAGAAATTGTAATGGATCCCATAGTTATTGTGATTAACTCACTTTGTACATGTACCTCATGCTATCCAAAACATGGAGATTACCGGTACTTATTTTTCTTATAACTATTTAAATAATAATATATTTACTAAGTCTTAATTAAAACTGTCACATGTTAAAGTGTCTTCTAATTAACACTGCTTTGCAATAAGTCAATAAGATCCAAAATTGATATTTATACAAAGTAAGATGCTTTTTTTAAATTCAGAATAAAACAACTCGATTGTCTGAATCCTGACAAGAAAGATATTGAAGGACTAAAATGGCCGTAAGACAATTGCTGATAGAAAAATGAGTTAGAATTGTGAAATTTGAAGCAGTTACAAGTTGAGAATGTGTAATAATTTGAAAGTGAACTCCCACAGGACCAGCTGGCCCCGTCCACCGGCTATTGTTTGGCAAATTAGTAGCTCAATACAACAGTTACATGAACAGTTAATCTATGAAAGAACTTGTCAGCTCGTAATTGAGCCTCGCTTCACGAAATAAGATCGCTCTCAGATACAAGAAAATAGGCGCCAATTTTTTTTAGAAACAAAGCAATTTAATGATCAGGTTTCTCATTAGATTCCCTTCAGAAGTGCCTACTCCATACAACAATAGAGCAAATCAGTTCAGGAGTGGCAAATGCAAATGGCTTCTCCAGGATTGCATCTGGTGAACAAAGTAAGGCGCCCTACTGGTCGGCATGTACATGGCACCATTCACAATCCGAGTTCTTATATTATACGATATCAACGCATATCAAATTTAAAACAAATCTGTTGACGCCATCAAAGCTTATTGTGAGGAAATGAATGCATGCAGACAAACAGATGGCAGATAAGCTCTATTCAAGATGGAGAACAATGAGGCTGTCACATTTACTGAAAAACCATAGACACCTATGTTTTCAAATAAGCACAACTTTGTTAAACAGGTCATTAAGTAG
>JAUTCZ010018568.1:0-13161 GCA_032273805.1 Melanodrymia brightae | reverse complement strand
ATAAAATCCGAGCCTTGGCGAGGATTTTTATACTTTTATCAACGAGTGCTGATAAATTATGATATCACAAGACACGATGGGGATATTCTTTTTATCATTCATTATCATTTTTTGCTAATTAGAATAATTATTAACAGAAATAAAATGGAAATGAACGCTTGCAAGGTTTGCTTCAAAGATATGACGTCATAAGAGTTGCGCCAACGTTATGACGTCATGTTTAGAACTATCGGGTTTCTTGGTGACGAGCTCGAAAAACCGTCTGTAGACCAATCAAGATTATAAGACGTGATATCTCCAGAGTCATGGGAGCGGAGATATCACAAATTATTAGGTCAACGATATCTCCTGCAAAAGCCTCTAATGGATGATAAGTGTTATTATTTGTGTGTGGATGAGGGTGCAAGTTGCAAAAAGGTGATCTTCAATAACATGAATTTTTTTTATTTTTAGAAGAATGCCATTAATATTAGGTCAGTGTGATTTTCACTTCTAGAAGTGAAAACATCTTTTCCAGCTATTCGTTTTAGTGTCTTCTCTTCCACGAATTGCTTCTGCCTCTTCCAGCTATCGAACAGAATAGATGAAAGAGAAGTGAACTCTTGTTTACATGTTCGGTTGGCACCTGTGACCACATTATGGAATATCGCAGAGCCTCAGGTGGATGCTCTTGCACTGAGCTATGTCCCATTACTGGTTTTTACCTCATGAGATAGTCATTAAATGAGTGATACTGCTCCACTGGAGACTAGAGCAGCTATTAGCTTGTACTTCATGAGATTGTCATTAAATGAGTGATACTGTTCCACTGGAGACCAAAGCAGCTATTAGCTTGTACCTCATGAGGTGGATATGTGCTATTTATACTAAAAAGTGGGAGCGGGGGGGACCATTGCATGTTAGTCCCCCCAACTCCAAAAAGTGAGGGGGGGCGGTGGGGGCATGTCCTCCCTGTCCCCCACCAAATGACTCCTATGCACGACACGAACGGACATTTTCGGTTTTCTTTACGATATGATCCGGAAAATAATTACAACCGATCTTCCCCTTGTATCATTTAGTTTGAACAAAGCCTGGCATACAATATGCAAATACCGCATTCCTTTGTGAGATCGGAAATATGGCAATGCCGCAAAAATTATGTTATTGTATCACTACATTGTATATATTTATAACATACACTACTATTTATTTACTATGTAAGGCAGTGAACATGGCTAATTTTTGGGGGCAATACATTTTTTTGAAAAAAAACCCTTTAAATTAAAAAAAAAAAAAGAAAGAAAGTGTTTTGGAAAAAATTCGGGAATTCCGTTTCAGATACGTGATTCCGTCCGCAATTCCGCGATCGTGGAAAATCAGTGCCTCTAATATAGTTTGAAGGAAAAAACAACTATAAAGCAGTTCAATTAGAATAGTGATAATCCTGCTCTGTTTTCCGATTCTGCAACATATATTGGTGGTTTTACCAAATGATTACTGTATACAAATATAACTAAATTTGTAACTGTAAAATGACCGACATACATCACCAAATCACAGAACATAGTAGGGTTATGCCCTAAACGTGTTATAGTGGTATCGTGTAATAAACCAACTTTATCTTTATATCCTTTTGCTGATACTGTGGCACCTCCATTGGCTCCAAATGATAGTATTACTAATAATTGATTTTAGGAATTAACGTACAGGCATCCAATCACAGCAATAATACATATTCCATGCTTCAGACCTTCGGTTTTAAGGCACTCAATAACGCACATGATTCATAACACAATTATTTTCTTTTAGGTGTTATACTTTCAAGCCTTCGTTTTTGTCACTCTTATGGGGAAATTGATGAGAAAAATATTCTTTGGACAATTAAGAGCAGCAGAAATGGAGGTAAGATATATGTATATTATTGTCGTGTTTAAAGAGAATCACTCACCATTTTTGTGCTAAAGTGTAAAATCATGTGACAGTGCTGTGGAGCGGGTTATACACAAATATATTTCAGCTTTTAAACAGAAGAGAAAACACTCCTTGTTTATCTACATAACTGCATACATTTATTATATCATAATATATGATTATAAAGGATGCGGGCTAAAACGGCACCACTTTTTGATGGCTAAAACGGCACCTGCACCAAAACAGATTAATTTCCAAATTCCCTTTATTTGTGTTGGTAACTCTTAAAGTTATTTTGCTATTTTAATATGCATTTGTGATATACAACTGCAAATAAATCAATCGCACAAAAAATAGTTAGTATAAGTAACAGGAAACAATTAATTTGTAAATGTATGCACACCAAAAAAATATGTCTGTTAACCTCAAATTATTCTACTAATAAATGACCATATTTTTCTGTAAAATTGTGTGTGCTTATAGTTTAAAGTTTGTTCTTTACATTTATAAAGTAAAAAAGTATTTTTAAGTAAATATGTAAACATTTTGTAAGTTTAAACGATTATTTATTAATTATTCGTGGGGCCGTTCTAGCCAATGCAAGGTTCCGTTTTGACCATATGTTTTGGTGCCGTTTTAGCCAAAGTGATGTTCCGTTTTGGTACGGTCACGTTTTAGCCTGATACCATCAGTAAGGGATACCTACTCCTTACCTGTGTAACTAGTCGATTTAATTTATTGTAATAGAGATGTAATGACCTTAAATTCAGTTGTCAGTCCCATCCTTGTATAATGCATAATCGATCAAATTTGTACAAGATGGATTTTACATAAAATTATAATATTGTTGCTGAATTTTGATAATGTACCCAATAAGTGCCTTAAAATACTGTGGAAAGGACAGGGTGTTTACAGTATTTATTTTTACATGTATCACTTGCCTGATTTACTAACTATGTTAAATGTACTGTTCACATTATACACAGTTTCAATAAGACAGATTTTTTTTGCCATATTCAAAGGTCTGCCCTTACTGTCTTAAAATGTCTAGTCTTCACATATTTAAGTCTCATTACAAATGTAGGTCAATATAAAGTGCTCAAAATGTTGGTTAGTTCAATGACTTAATGTATACTATTGTGTACTTTGCCCTTGTACAATCATTAAGCCAACAGGTGAACTTTCCCATGATGAGAACAAGGCCATGTGTTATGAATTCACTAATGTGTTGCACTTGTAGGTTGTTATGGAAGTTCTAGCAATTAGCCCAGTGGTTAAAAATCTGGTACATGTATATATTTTTGATGTCGCATCGTCAGTGTAACTGTAGATCCCAACTGATACAGATGTTCAGGAATTTATTTTGGAAGCATAAAAAATGTTACGATACATTAGTGAAGTACCAGGGTTTATAGAATTTTGAAGTAATCTTCTAACCGATGGACTACTTTACTACCCTATTGGGTATAGTCCAGTGGCTAAGAGTAGTCTACCAACCAATCGTTAAGTTTTTGGGGAAAGCATTATACTTTGCACATGTGTAAAGACCAGTACTAGTAGACCTCCAACCTCAGAAATGCTTTTTATCTTCCAGGAACGAGAATTGTATATGAAAGGAACTTCTTATTGAAGTGTCGTAACTCCCCTCTTACTAAAAGTCCACCAACAAACATGGCAAAGATACCTGGCATTACGACGAAAGGAGAGGTGGACATAGCAAACGAAAATGGCTTGAAGACTGTAGAGGAAAAGGCAGTTAGCACATGTATGTAGTATTATGTTATTGTATATGGCATATCTCTTAAGAATTTTAGATATATAGGTCGTTTGTTTAACAACACCACTGGAACACATTGATTCTTAATTAGCAGTTATTTGATGTCAAATGCAGTTATATCAATTCTTGGTCACAGAGGAAACCCGTTGTCGCCAGATATACTTCTTTTACTATTAGATGGTTACTCATCTATTCTTTATAACTTTCCCCTGTTGGATTATTTCCCCGTTTCAACCAGTGCTACACGACTGGTCTATCAAAGGCTGTGGTGTGTGCTATCCTGTCTATGAGAAAGTGCACATAAAAGATCCCTTGCTGTTAGTCGAAGATGAGTAGCCTGTGTGGTGGCAGTAGGTTGCTTCTATCATATCAACAAGTGTCGATACAACTATGCATTTGACATCCAATAACCGCTGATTAATAATCAATGTGTTTCCAGTGGTGTCGTTAAACAAAACAAAACTTTATAATTTGTGGATTGAATTTTTTTTTTATCCGACTCAGTTTGTTACCCTCAAGGATCGTACATATACTGCACATTTTCTGCATGAAAATTGAAAAAAAAAATTCCCACTCTCAAATCCTGACTAACTACAATTCTGGTTTTTTTAATGCATTTTCTGCACAATTTTCCATGTCTGTTGAATTGGACTGTTATATCATATAATTATATTGTATGCTATTATCACGTGGCAAGTATATCATTATTATAAATTTAATAATTCAGCAAAATGCATAACGTCACATTTTTGGAGCTTGAATCTCTTCAAAATTGAGACTATAAATCCTACTAAACATGTACACAGCTCAAATGAGGAATTGGACTCAAATCTTGGATAAATAAATGTATGCAGAACAAAGCCCATGACTGGCTACTTATTTTATAGCTTGAATTTACCTACATTGATTAAAGGGAGGTAATAGAAGAAGAAAAAACTGGATATTTTTTTTAGGTTGAACACTCCTGTGTTAGAGATGATGTAAATGGATCCTCAACATTAGTTGTTCGAGTATCTGGAATATTAAGTTGGTAAGGAACCGGAAGCTTCTATGGAGGTTGCAGTCGACAGAAAAGTTATCCTATCAACATGGCTGTTAACTGTCCGTCGTGAGAGAAATTGTGCTTTTTGTTGGTGTGTTAAATATATGAAAAATCGCTTGACCGTTTTCGGTTTCCGTTTTGTCTGCCTTGAACCTCATAAAATTTCAGTAACACTTTTTTCAGTTTTTCTTAACCATGTATCAATATTTATGTGGGTTTCTTTTTTCTCTTTCCAGTGCCTCCGGAAGACCAGCCACAGTTCGAGATGGACATCTAGAGCGGGGAAATACCCATAATGCCTTTCAACATATTCTTCCTGTCAAGCTTGTGGATATGAGAGTGATAATGCAGGCTGTTACTCATTATAGTAACGTCAACAATTGAGAAAGCCCTGTAATGTGCCATGTTGGCCCAGACAGCAGTTCATTCATGGGATGGTATTCATATTTCTGCCACTAATGTCCGTCACGTCAACAAAAGCTGAAATTGCCTCACTCGCCCATGCAATTTGTTGGTGTAAATGTGAACTAATTGCATCATGTTCGTTTGTTGTTTTTTTTTACATGCAGATTGTTACTTGTTTTAATGTTAAAATGAAACAAAAAAGATCATGAGGTTTTCTGAATCCTGAAGTTTGTATATATGTTTTATTGGTGCAAGAACTGTTAGTGTTCTGAAAGGCAGAAAAACGTGACTATATTATGTGCACAGCATTTAATAGAGTCGAGAAGGGCAGACAATTGACTATACTGTAGAGCATACATACACTGGGTAGTTATTGTTTATGTGTTTTGCACTTGTAACACAATCGGTGAGCTTGTCAGCTATTTAGTAACCAACATACATATAATGAACACTATTGTGTTTGTTTGTTAATTTTTTTAGTTGTAAGATTCATTAAGCTGTGTTAAAAATTAACTATGGTAAGTTTCTCTACCCAATAGGAGTCCTTGATGTACTTTAGCTTTAAACATTAAATCTCCTTGCAAAGTGAATGCATTTATCTTAGAAACGGGCCACTGAAATGTTATTTGGTGCTGTACGACAAACATTTCAAAAATAGATTTGAGAATGGAATAATTAACTTTGCTAACATATTTGGGTTACAATCAAAATTGTCTGAAGTTACATGGAATATGAAGTTAACTAAATACTGTGTATAAATTTAGTATTTGTTCAATTATATTGTAAAAAAACTTTTAAAATGCTAGAAGATATTTTTGCACCATCCAGGAGCAGATCTTCTATACTGTGTGACAAACTTTATCTTATAACTTGGAATGGTAGTACATCCTGGGATGTTGTTACGTATCAAAATTAGGTCGCAGGAGGTCACGATGACCTACTTTTTTTACAAAACTTTTAGTACGAAATGAAAACATCCGGACTATATCTTTCATGTAGTGTACCAAAAGCAGGATGTGATGTTTAGCATATCTTCCATAAAGGGCCTTCCATATAGTACCTGAACACTGAGGATGGGAGGGGTGGGGTCCAGTCCAATGCATACAAGTGGGGAAGGGGTTTAGGAAACAAAATCCATAACGTTGCACACTTAATTTTAGTATGATACTTGTACGTCTCTGCTTTGTTTATCAAGTTGATCTGCGTATTTTGTGATCAGATCAGGTTTTTTTTCGCATTACATTTGTTGCCTGTAATAGTATTTTGCTACACATGTCATGTCTGCCAGTTTACCAGTCGACGGAGTGAACTTTGATCCAGTTGTTGCCTTGTAAACAAATCTTCATAAAATGGAGGAAATAAAGAACTATCTATCTATAAGCGGGCCGTTATAAGACATGACTAACTGCTAAAAGTCAAATATACAGTTGCTAAATACTGTTCATTAGAGATACTAAGACAATGTATGCATACATATAATAGCGTACTAGTATAATAAACGAGTTCTGGTGATAATCTCATAATTATTATTACGAGTGTGTTTTCAACGTATAACAGGAACGAGTATAGTCATGATATTACTAGTATTGTATTTATTACAACACATTACAGTCTTCAAACGATGAGAAGTATTAAATTAAACAGAAGAAACTAACCGATAAAAATATTGTCTACATGACTAGTCTCTCAAAACAGCACAATGTCTGACAACTTTGACTAGCTGTTGGTATTTGGATTTCGCGTGTTGAGGTCATGACCTTTTTAAGGTGGTTTGCCACATTTCTTAAATATGTGAACAATTTCAATATCAACTAGTAAAATGTCACTGTATAAATGTATGTTCATGATTTCATTGTTTTTGTATGCGATAAAGGGGTAGGGACCATTGCCGTGGTATTAGAGGTTGGGGGTGGGGGAGGTTTTTTTTGCATACGTTCTATATGGACTGCCCCTAGTGTGTGATGTATAATCTTTAGACTTGTTATGATGGTACATCCAGGGATGTCGATGTGTCATGTATCAAAAGTATATCTCTGTGACCAACTTTTAGCAAAGCACTAAGCGTTACGTATGTGAAAATGTTGTCTGGAGGATATCTTCTATACTGTGTGACACGATCTTCAAACTGTGATGCAGATCATGCTAACCTACTTTTCACTTATCACTTTACATCATGTAACAGTCTTGTGTAACCAAATGCAGGGTTGGAAAAATTTTACTTTTCACACATCGTCATTCTGGTAGCCCAGTACCACATTCAGGTAGCCCCAAAAATAAAAATAAAGTTTATCAGATATTAACACGTGTACAAAGTTAGTAAAAAGATACAAGTGGTTGAAAAGGTATCAAAAATAGTTGTTATGCAAAGCTCTATTGATATACATGAATTTATTTGGTAGCCCACTGGGCTACCAGCACTTATTAAAGCAGTAGCCCAGGTAGCCCTGGGCTGTCTGGCATGGGATTTATCCAACCCTGCAAATGTATTTAAATGTTCAAATTTCATTGATGGCAGTTGGACGTATCATGCATCCTTGCAGGGCTCTTGTTGTTGTTTCTCTTTATGACAAGTCCAGGAGTTACCACCTGGTAAAATAGTTTAGGATGGAGCTCGATGGAGGTCCAAGAGTCTGTGAGGCAACAAATCAAATGATAGTTGCTTGCATCCATGTAATTGTTACTCGTACTACATTCATTGTAGAAACATTACTTGATAGTACTATGACTTCAGTGGGTATTTTTGGCAGAAATATGTTTTAGACACAACGCGATACAAGATCGAGTTGCATAATATCACAAATTGAAAAAGAAGTATTTGCGTATATTTGTTGTAAATGATAAATTTTTGTAAATGGCTAAATACAGCCTGTTTGAGGATAACTGTCTTTAGATGGCATCAATTTGGTCATTGGAAATGTTATGCCCAAAATACGTGCATCCATATTTGGGCATCCAAATTATTAAAAACAATAACAAATTTGAGACATGGCACTCATAAGGGATGTGTGAATAAGTGAATTACTGTAAGCATGCTGTGCTAATGAAAATGCGATGACATCATTGTCTGGATGTCAGAAGATGACATTGACCAGCATAAGTCATAAAGCAGGTCTGTTCACAAAGCTCTCTCTAGCTCTTTGAGTTGGCTTTTATTTACGCGTTCAGCAATATAGGAACATTCATCATCTATCAGTTGTCTTAAGCATCAATGATGATTTTCCTTTAGCAGTATAATGTTCTTTTTGTAGAGGTGTCCATTAATGCCAGTTCACTGTATTTATATTAATTTTTTGTTACTGCATAAATGAAAATTGTTTCATGAAGGTATTTTTGTTGGCCATTATCTGTACTAGAGTATGGGATATTACCGGTACAAGCAAGCCAAAAAATAATCTATTTTAAGATGATAGTGCTGTAAGAATTCTATTAAAAATAAAATTAGGGCTTCAAGTGGCGTTGGTGGTGGAAGCCCTATTGTTTTTGTTCTGATTATTATTATTGCTTTTTTTGTTCCGCCATATTTTCTACCACTCGAAACGCAAAAGGTATTTAAGCCACATAGCTGATATCTGTACAGTATGTGTAGGCCATGTTACACAATTAAAATCGTGTGCACACCCATGTCTGGTCATTTTGTTTTTTCGAATTTTTTGAAAAACTTAAAAATGACTGCCATTCAGAAGCTATTTGCACGATTGTGCCCATGTTTTGATTTTAGTGCATTGACATCCTTTCATCTACTCTCAGCAGGTGGCACTGCAATGATATTGTGGCCATCTTGAATTTTTGCCTTTTTTTTACATTAATGGATTTATATAACAATTTAGATCAATGTCATTTCTGTCAGTGAATAATATGTTCATATGCAAACACAATGGCAGTCTCAGAAAATTTCTAAATCGAAAATAAAATGGCTGACAACTGATCAAAATAATTATTGAGCATGTGGGAGTTGACAGATTTTGAAGGTGGAACATGCATTTTTATAACATCGGGTATGCTGAATATGATTCTGTCATTTTTAAATGACTGATAAAATGCATTGTGGCCATTTTGGATTTTCGATCCAAAACATGGCATATTTAAGGATACAGTAGAACTCTAAAAGGTTTGATGCAATGGGCCTTATATTTAGGCAATACATGTTCCTTTTAAGTTGCTATCCTATCCCAGCAAACGGAAAATGATTCGATCTGGCATGGTGGCCATCTTGGATTTTAGTATTTTTATCATAAATGCTTTTATTTCGCGATTTTAATTGCAAATGTTATTTTCATAATTGATTGGAATGTTCACCCAATAATGGCAAATAAAATGGCGATCTCGAAAGCATCTAAATCCCAAGTGAAATGGCCAATCGAAATTTCAGCATGTGAAACTTGATTTTGAAGATCAGAACATATAATTGTATGTTTTTGGATGTGTAGATTATGTTTCTGATGTTTTAAAATGTATAGGATGATCCCTTCATTAGCTATCAACATGGCTTCCATAGCAACAACAAATCTAAGGCTAATAGTTATTTGCAAAGTTGCCAGTTACATGTTATTAGGTATGGGATGTTTAGATTATATTTTGTGCTATTTGTGAACAGTGGACAATTATACTAGGGCAACTTGGAGTCTGGCATTGCCTCTTGCGGCTATATTTATTACTATATTTCTGACAACTTTTCCCTTTGTATTGCTCTGACCACTCTCGAATGTGCAAGTTTTTTTTGGTCGTCTGAATTGTTACAGAACTAAATAAAATATTTCATTATTAAGATTTGTAATTGTTGCATATTTATCACTCAAAAGTTATGAATATGACAGTACCTGATGTCGTAGAATCCCTAATAATTTATCAGGCAAATATAATTAATAATGAAAACAGTACATAGTGATGCTTAGAAAGAAAACTGGTGCACATATCTGAACTAAAACCATCATTAAACCAAGCTTTTCCATTTGCTCGGAAGCCTGGTAACCAATTCAACCAAATTATTCACTTATAGTTCACAAGATACTGGATGAAAATTTCATAGATTAGGTTTATGTTAATCATTGACTAGTTGGTTAATATAATCTGACTTGTTAGGGATTGTCTATTGAGTACACACTCAAAGTTTAGGATCCCTCCCTCAAGTGTACATATAGCATACAATGTTTCAGACTGCCATGTACGCATCCCACAATATTCAAATTGTGAGCATTCCGTGGACTCATTGATACATCTACACTGTATTTAACATCTCGTCCTTTTTCACCAATGTTGCCCATATTGAAAGTGTAAAATAATGAAAACACAACTCATTTGAAAGTTTATAAAGATATGTACATGTATTATTAAAAAAGCAGACTATACTGTATCTGAAATTTCAGAAATTGGATATTTTGAAAGTTATGCACATTCTAACATCACACCAATATTGGATAAGTAAGCTATGTTACCTTAATCAATGATATTACATGCAGGTTTATAATCATTAACATTATTAGAATCGTTCTACTTATTTGTTATTATTTGACACGTATTCATTAGATATACAATTTTTAACCAATATTATCAAATGACTACTAATACCTACATATTAAACATAATGTGCAAATACATGTATGCTCACTGTCATGTATTATAAAACAATTTTTTTCAAAAATAAGCCGTTTGAAAATACATCTATAAACTGTAACACATTGATCAGCGCCTGTGGGATCTATCAATAATACGAAACACAATAATTAAAAGAATTTGAAAAAAAATAATGGCAATGAACTTCAATCGAATTGTAATTCTTGTAAAATTGTAAGAAAGCAGTGGTAACGTAGATTTCATATTATATTTATTTTCTGTGACTTTGAAATAATCTCAAATAAGTTAATTGTTATCCATTTTAATCTTGAAGCTTCTGTTACGCATTTTCATGTTCAAGGGCCAACATTAACATGTAGCATTTTCCAACCTGGCAATTTTCTTTGCTTTTTCTGTTCTAGGTACATGAGGTTTTAATCAGGCTATACGTCTGTTTACATATTTATCACCTTTCCATTCTACCTTCCTACATATGAAATGTTTTTGTATACATGTTCTTGGTTTTCCCGTCCTTGAAACGAAAAACTTGCCGATATATAATCTACAATCTACGTTACAACAATATGTAATTTACGTTATACAGTGAAACTCCTCTAAACCGGACCCTCAGTAAACTGGAATTCCCTCTAAACCGAACATATTTCAAAGTTCCATACAACCTTATGTGCTGTATTTAAACTTCAATAAACCGAACATCCCTCTAAACCAAACATTTTACTCGGTCCCAAGTGTGTTCGGTTTAGAAGGGTTTCACTGTAATTGAAGTAAGTGTTACTCATAGGCAAATCCAACGATTATTTAACTACAATATATTGGTTCTCACACTAAAATCTCACTACTACTGACAGCCTTTATTAAAGTTCTTAACCATAACCAAAAGTTTAATCGTTACACTGGAATAAGTGGTAACATTATACACGTCTTAAAGAAAATCTGTATTTAGAAGGGTTTCACTGTATATTGAACTGAAACTCCCCCAACCTCGGTGTGTAGGAATATGGACGACCTCATAATGGGAGAACGGGCCATAGCTTGGCATAAGAGCGTTCTGTCCGAGGTTCGATAGGTCGACAGATTGATCCTTCTCAGTCTACTCATTGGCTTATTTCCCATTCCAACTAGTGATCCATTACTGGTCCATCAAAGGCTGTGGTTTGTGCGATCATGTCTGCGTAAAAGTGCACATAAAAGGTCCATTGCTGTTATTTGGTAAGAGTAGCTAGTGATGACAGGGTTTACTCTGACCAAGTGTCGATATAACCATGTTTGACATCCAATAACCACCGATTTATAATCAATGTGTTGCAGTGGTGTCGTTAAACAAACTTACATGTAACTTAATGGGATTTTTCAGATTAAATCATGTGTTGAGAAAAGCACACTTCCTCTGCAGTATTAAATCAACAAGTAGTTGTCTCATTCTTTCCTGTTCTTTTTGTGACTATACAGTAGCATGCCCAGATTCTGAGCGCTCACTTCTGAACGATTGTTGGAATAATAGTCGGAGGTCGTACGCTTCCAATCTAACAGAGGAGCGGACGTAGCAATAGCATCCGCCTGAGGTTTGATATGTTGACGGATCGATCATCTTCAGTGGACCAGTTAGGTTATTTCCAATTCCAACCAGTGAGCCATGAATCATGAATGGCCCATCAAAAGCCATGATGTATGCTATCCTGTCTGTGGGAAACTGTACGAAATATGTATTTGACATCCAATTACCGCTGATCAATATAAAAGTAGCCAGAATTGAAACATAAAAAGATAGGAAAGAGAAGTGCAGGGTTGTTATTTCTATATTTATACTTAAAAACAAACAAAACCATATAATCAATACTTCATATTACCAAGCATATTTCTCTGCTCTGTCATACTATAATGTTACTATTATTCGTTGGGTCTACTTGTTTTTAACACTAAACCAACATGCTCAATGTTGATTAAATTTTGTATAGTTCCGAAACTTCATAAGAATCCATACACCGGAGAGTTATATTGCAGGACTCAGCAATTGCACCACAAAATCAATGTCTCAACTTTAGACAAACCACCATCCTGGCCACAATCGAGAGTGGACTTCCTGTGTATTACCAGAACAAACAGGATTAATTGCATATGTATTCTCAAGAACTCAAAAGATTTGCTTGAAATGTTTCAGTCTCCGTCCAGATCTAAGTTCACCAGTGTTAAAACGTTAAATTTTTCAATGTTATATACTACAATTTCCAATGACAAATTCAAGGAAAAACTTCATTTCTATCTAAAAATGGTCAGGTCAGGTCAGTTTGTTTAATGTCCACATTCAGAGCAAGCTGTTATAGCAGATGCCTATGGTGGGCACGAGTTCTGACCTTGCCAGCCCTATTGTCCATGATAGGAAAGTATGGGTGGGGGGCATGTTGTAGAGCATGAAATTTCGCTTCCAATGATACCAAATGTGCCTTGGTAACAATTTTTTCCCGTTCCAACCCTA
>JAUTCZ010018457.1:5000-13163 GCA_032273805.1 Melanodrymia brightae | reverse complement strand
GCTGGGTTAGGGTATATTTAACTCATAGTTAGCGCTAACCAACGTTTAAACAACGCAATTTTTAATCAGTAGTTAAAGTTAACTCATGGTTAGGCACTTAACTCAGGGTTAGCGCTAACCAAGGATTCGAACAACCGGGTCCAGGACTGTGCCTTTAATCCTTTTCGCTCGACATTTAGGCTACATGCAATGTTTTGTTTTACATGTCACTTCACGAGAATGCGCTAGATAGCGCGGTCATACATAATTGAGAGGTGACAGTCAATTGATCGAATCTGTTTTCGTAGTCGACATTCATAAAATAAATGAGTAAAGCCTACATGACCAACATATATATCGCCTGCCACTGTTTACAACATTCCCATACTTTAAACCCAGCCAGCAGTAAAATCTGTGGATTTTCATTTGACAATCGTTTTTGTAAATGAATTAGCGCTGTTTTCGATTTCCCCGATCATGCACGGTATTATTCATTTCGCTTGTATATTTCTGCTGCAACGTATGAGTCATCTGTCTGTGAAAACGACATGCAATGGAGCTGCTGTAACGTTAGCGGGAGAAATGAACGCCGTATAGCCCGCGCGCTCGCTGCCACATTTCGTCCTGACACGGGCGCTTCGAAACGTGGATGTGCGAAGCAGACGTGATTTCTGACCGATCGGTGAGGGAAATATATGCTTGTATGTTTCACAGTTGTTCAGTTCATGTGGGTCTGTTCAAAGCCCGTTACGGAAGAAGTCGGCATGCGTTGCTCTATAGCAGGTTCATTCAAAATGTAGGTGGATGGGATAGGCCTCTTCGATAACAATGAGCCACCACCGTTAACCAATGAGTAATGATGATTTTCACCTAAACATAACGATGCACTTTGCTTGTACTAGCGATCTAATAACATTGGCATTTTGTGGAGGTGCCTGCGGCTTGTGTTGGTGTCAATAGATATATACAACCACAAACCATATTTACCGCCGCATTACTGTGATAATATTCTTCAACACAGCTTCGTAAATAGAGATTTGCTCTTTAAAACTTGCCACGGACGCGGGATCATGTCTATTTCAAGTGCGGATTAACGGATTATCTTATCATTTTAAACTTGTGTTATTAACGGTGAAACGAAAGCCACGGAAACAGACACAGCAAGTTGATAACAGCGGGATCCAACTTGGATATCGTCTCCAATATACTGTTAGTTAATATCGTGCAGTTTAGACACAGGATCTCGTTTTCCGTTTCGTCTACCATTGCATAGGAAATCCGTCACTAACTATTGAGACTTGTAATGTGTGACATTACCAAGTGAAGTCTGGAGAATATGACCAGCTGAGAGAAAACCGACATATTATTGGTAAGTTTTGAGGTTGATTACAATTTACTCTCGTAGTTAGTATAGTTTACTTTTATTTCATGTTTAATTGTGTTTACATCTGTACACTACCATAGTGTACATAACCTATGACAGGCTGTGTGCCTATGACATAGGCTATCTGCGTATGACATAGGCTATGTGCGTATGACATAGGCTGTTGTCATAGGTTTTCGGTTTGGTAAAACTGGGCACATAATATATAAGTCCATCAATCAACAGATTTTTAATAATCTCATGTTTGTCTAATATTATAATATTACTTTAAATTTTGCATTCCTCTTTAGTCTCGATAAACCTATTGTGTCAACTGTCATGTACGACTGCCATTGTTGGCAATCGTCACGGTCTGGCAATCGAGACTAACATATTTTTGTCAATAAACTGTTGGTACAGTGGCATTACGTACAACAACAGATAAATATATTTTACCTGGATGAAATATTTTCCGACAATAAAGATTTTAACGCCACTGAACTTTATTTATTGGTTATCATATTTTCAATTAAAATATAATATCACAAGGAACACAATCCTATAAAAAAACTTATTTAAAAATAAGTTAAGTCTTATTTAAGAATACGCTTGCAAAGAGTATGTTTTGTCGTTCATTACACCCAGTCACTTGTTAATTCAAACTCTCAAATCATCTTCTAAATGACTGAACAAAGAGACGATAAGAAAGTAATAAGTGTAGAAAAGACGTCATGCTTGCTTCAGATAGTAAAAATACCTGTGTTCGTAATTCACGCTGAGTTGATAGTTAATACACATAAAGAAGAAGGCATAGAAACCGAACAGTTCTAGCGATGCATCTAACATTCTTGTTCCATCTGAACCGTTCCTCTGACTGTATTAAAAACGTTGTTGGTGTTGTTTCTTATACCCAATTAAGGTCGAAGCACGTCTGTCATGGTCAAGCCGTCCAGCTGCCTCGACTGCCTGTCCAGGACAGAAGTTAGTGTTAGTATGATGGAGGAAACCCGCTACTCCTATTTTGATCAAGTAGCAAGGTAGTCTGAAAACTGAGTGACAAGGGTCTAGATGGACATTTTGACTCTGTGTGGACGTTCGTCAGGTCAGCTAAATGCCCATCTACCCTTATCAGTCCGGACTAGTAGCAAGGGATCTTTTATAACGCACTTTCCCACAGACAGGACCGTACATACCACGGAATTGATTAAATCATTTGCGGGCCACTCACTCTGGTTTGGCGTCGGTACAAGGATTAAAAATCCCATATATGCCACGAATGGGCTTCAAGCTACTAGTCTTAAAACGGAGACCGGTTGTTCCACTTAACTGCATTAAAAACTCAGATATATATGTTCGCTTATAAATGCTTGGCAAACCAGTTTAATCAACTATCTCGTGATCAGGTTTGAAAACATTTTGATAGAAATCATCCAAGCAAGACGAACTGCATGTCAATACAATCTGACATTGTCTTGTTTATGTCATATATCCAGCGGACTGAATAGCAATTTAGTATACTTATACTGTATATATATACATGTACATACAATGTTACATACATACTTACTTACATACTTGGCCGGTCACATAAAGGAGATGTCACACGAGAATAGTGTTATATTCCATTCAATATGCAATCTAAAGCAACGATATTAATTTTACCATGTCGTTGGAAGTGGTCTAGATTTAGAGCTTGTGAAACATGGGAGTGGGTGAAAAGAGGAGGAAAACGTATTGACATGCTTATATCCAATTAAGGTTCAAGCACGTCTGTCATGGTTACGCAGTCCAGCTGCCTCGATTGCCTGTCCAGGACAGAAGTTAGTACTTTCCCACAGACAGGATTGTACATACCACGGCTTTTGTTGAACCAGTTGTGGACAACGGTCGGTGTAAGTGGAAGCACACCTACCCATTGAGCCTTGTGGAGCACTCACTGTGAGCACTTACTGTGGGTTGGAGTCTATACTGCGATTAAAAATCCCATATCCCATATGTAAAATTTTGAAAAATATATAGTCTAAAACATCGGCCACACAATTGGAAGGATGTGGGATTCAAAATGGCGCCTTTTCCCATGGCAGCGTAATCATGTGCACTGTTATTTTTATATTCCGCTATAGTAATACATACTCATAGTGACATACGTCAACTTAAATAATATATACTTTATAAAGATTTTACAAAGACTTGAATGATCTTTAACAGCAATATAGAACGTAATCGCATGCACACTATTATTTCAATATTTTGCTACAGCAATACATGCTCATAGTGACATACGTTAACAAACTGATAGTATTATAAGCTATAATTAACAACACGAGAAACATATAATTATGTTGACCTCCAGTCGATGATTAACATGTACTTGTAGTTTGACTAATAACATAATCCTATATAATACAGTAATACACCACACTTTGTCAATTACGATAATACACATTCCTTTCAAATAACAACGTTATGAACAACAGGAAATAGACACAGGAAAAACGTACACGGTTAGTCAGTTTCTTTGATTATCAACCGAGTATAGTAGTGTAGTGTATTATGTGAAATATTTAACGCTTGTGATTGAACTAGGTGAGGTCACGTTACATTCTATGCCCTCAGGTCACTATATACGGAGTTCCGGCATTATGATGAATGCCTAATACATACACATACAATATATTATTTTATTGTATATATTGGGTGAGACGCCAATAAATTTTCTGTCTGTCTGTCTGTCTGTCTGTCTGCCTGTCTACATGGTATTATTTTCTTTGTGGCCACAGAACATTTAATACATGACAGTATTTCATGGGTTTATGTTGGTTTTAAAACGTTTTCTCCAGAATTGAAAAGTTAGTCCGAATAACCAGTTTGTTCCTATTTTTGGTTTCGTTCTTTACTGGATAAACGTTTGTTCCTGTGAATTTATATTGATGCTGATTTCCCGGCTTACGCTGTGGCTGACTGCCTCTCGTTGGAACGTGTGTTGGGGGTTCTCCCAACATAATTTGTGTATACATGTATTTCATAATTGCAAAAAAACAACAAAAAACAACAACATAATATAATATACATTGTATAATTTCAGAGAACAACCACTTTTTTAAAGCAATTGTACTGATAAAAATATTCGCGAGATTTTAATCCGTTAGCGTGAAACCGAAAATGTTCCCAAATGCGTGAGTCACTGTCAATGTTTATGCGCGTGAGTTAACGGATATGTAGAAGCAAATGGTCCTTCACAAAGTTGACTTGCACTTTACCGATAGACAGGAGAATAAAACATTATAAAGGATATCTACGAGTTGTGAGTCATGGGAGTACATACGGGACATATTTCACCAGCGATGACGCCGATATTTTTGTATAACCGGCCTCCGTAGTGAAGTGGTTGACGCATCGGTTTTAAGGCTGGTAGGTACTGGGTTCGAATCCCATTCATGGCATATGGAGTTTTTAATCCAAGTACAGGTTCCAACCCAGAGTGAGTGCTCCGCAAGACTCAATGGGTACATGTATGTGTACTTGGACTTATACCAAAAAGGGAATGAGAATTATTTTGATGAAAATGTATAAAAGATGCACATTTCTATTAAGGAGGCGGTGCTCACCCCTCGGATCCCAGAGGCGGATCTAGGGGCCCCCTAAAGTTTGCAAGTTATAATTCTATTACATATTAATTTTATTTTTTTACGTTGGTTTTGAACTTTCTCTTACTAGATGCTTCATTGGGCCCCCCTAAATGGATTTTCTGGATCCGCATCTGCATCCACCCATGAACTGGCAGTGAATGTCGCTACAGCTCTCTGGACATTTTCCTAGCGTGCGTGGTTGCGTTTAACCATTTGCACATGTACGTGTGCAGTTTTGACATTTCCACTAGACGTATCAAGAGTTTTCCAGGGTGATTCACTTTTCTCTCACACCTCAGCTAGACACGTACACTCACTTGTTTGAAACGAGCAATGAATGACTGATGGTTCTATTTCACAAATGTTAACACACGGAACATTTCCGATGACAGAACGGAAAACAGCGCCCTGTAGTCTCCCAGCTCATTTATAGGATACATTGAAGTAAGGCAAGGTGCGGGGTAGCTTAGAGCAAGAACGTCCTCTTCGGTGGACCCGTTGGGTTGTTTCCTGTTCCAACCAGTGATCCACGACTTGTCCATCAAAGCCCGTGGTGTGTGCTATCCTGTCTGAGAAAAAGTGCACCTAAAAGATCCCTTGCTGTTATTCGAAGATGTGGCGGTTGCGTTTCCTCTGTTTCGATATAACCATGCATTTGACATCCAATAACCGCTTATTTATAATCAATGTGTTCCAGTGCTGTCGTTAAATAAACAAACTATATTTCTGAAGTAAACCAATGAACCAGCAGCCTGTTATATCCACGATTTGCTTCTCAGTCGAAAATAATTAGTGTCATGTCCAAGTTTTCTTCTGAATTACATAAACACCATATACATTGTATCTGTCTTCAACAGCTTGTTAGATGAGCTAGTAGATGCGCGTTAAGTCAAGCACATATGTTTGCGATTCCGTCGTTAATGTCTGATGTCGGAGCCGATAAATTGGAAGCTGTCCAGTGGCGGATCCAGAAAATCCATTTAGGGGAGCCCTAATGAAGCATCTAGTAACAGAAATGTCAAAACCAATGTAAAAAAAAAGAAAATTAATGTACATGTAATAAAATTATAACTCGCAACATTTAGGGGGCCGGCCACCTGATGCCCCCCCCCCCCTAGATCCGCCGCTGCTGTCAGAGACATTTGTCATTTCCGACGAGCGTGCACATATCTCGCCAGTCCCTACCATACGACCGGCTGACATTAATGCACGGTCCCTAAAACAAACATTTCAAAAGATACCAAAATATCTGAAAATGGTGAGCTTTTCTGCCTTTATTGTGGATCCGCCTGTATCTGAGAGAGAAATTCCCATTTCCGCGTTGAATTAGTAGCTATTAATTCACTTCTCGCCACCCTCGCAACATGAATACAATAGTGAAAGATATCTCATAACAAAGTACAGAAAGTGTCATTAATACGGCGCGAGTTATGAGTGATGGTTCTGTTATGAATGAGCAACAAACACTGTTATGAATGAGCAACACTGTTTGGCAATACTTGGCCCATTCCTAGGTAATTACATACTAGGTTACTAACTCTGATCATTACTATTACTCGCTTTCGCAAGAAAACCCCGTTAAATGGTTTGTAATGATGGGAAACGTATTTAGCAAGGCTGTTGCATGACCAGTCTCATAAAATACACATGCCAATGAGAGAGGAAATATGTCTATGTTTATTTGTACATGACTCATATAATATGATTAAGTTGATGATATCACATCCAGTACTGCACGTGTTATAAATAATAGTTGACAGCTGAGATGGAAATGTGGTTACATTCATTAGTGATTTATAAAAATAAAAAGATAAATTGTGTTTGTTTAACGACACCACCGGAACACATTGCTTATTAATCAGCGGTTATTGGATGTCAAACGCACGATTTATCGATCTCAAACATAATGTTAATAAAATAGCTGGATAAATATGCATAAACGGGCTGTAGTTCACCACGGACGATAATGGATACCTCGAACTTGTTGCCCTCGAGATAAACAAGTTCAATATGTTCAAAAAAAATTGTATTAATATTAAAATAAAGTGAAAAAAAAGAGAGAGAGAAAAAAAAAAAAAAAATAATAATTAAAAAGAAAAACAAAATGGAAAAAAAAGAATCGTGTATACACATTTTCTCACGAACACCAACTCTGGTTGTTAGATATTATCACGCTTAGTGGCGCGCATATGGGGTGTTTATGACACACGTATAGCTTTAACACAACACTAACATCACCGCACCTTGAAGCAGGTTTGGTTCTTCCATTAAGATGTTCTTTGATGGAGCGTGTGTTTGACCCTGGCTTGCTGTTTCACTTTCTCGTCCTCACATGCACGGTTAACGTGTAATTATTAACACGTCTGTGCACGCCGACAGATCCACGGATGATGTTCCGTGAGAGAGATGAGGCAGTGTAGTGTTAGAACTTAAAGTTGTGTTATCCTTTCTATACAAGTGCATTCGACGTTCTCTTGGGAGTGGAGCGTAGTTCAGTGCAAGAGCGTCCGCCTGAGGTTCGATAGGTCGACGAATGGATCCTCCCATTGGGTTATTTCCCGTTCCAATCAATGATCCACGACTGGTCCATCAAAGGCTGTGGTGTGTGCTATGCTGTCTGTGGGAAAGTGCACATAAAAGATTCCTTGCTGTTATTCGAAGAGTAGCCTATGTGGCGACAGTGGTTTCCTCTGTGACCAATAATGTTGTCGATATAACCCGCGGAAATATTTCGTCGCCAGGCGGGCGACTCTTGATAAGATTTTGACTTGCCCGACGCTATTTTGATTCTCCATGGGAGACTGGGAGACCGTAAAGTGCACACCCTGAATTTAACCGTGCGGTGGACATCCAATAACCGCTGATTAATAACCAATGTGTTCCAGTGGTGTCGTTAAACAAACTTTTTATTGGCGTTCTAAGAGCCATCAGCTGATAGGTAGTGGGTTCGAATCCCAATTTGAAGACACACAGAATACACTTTTTTGATTAACAGCAACAGGGTCTTTTACATTCACTTTTCCCACGGACGCAATAACAGATAAAGTAGTTAGTAATGAAGATTTCTAATTCTGGGTGTTACTTCCTAATGTACTCAACCTTACACAATACGCGTGGTGTAACTGCTGACAAGACAGAAACGTTTAAACATATTATCTACAGTTTACACTCTGTTACCGCTTTCCGCCTCTG
>JAUTCZ010018346.1:0-13168 GCA_032273805.1 Melanodrymia brightae | reverse complement strand
TCCGAAAAGTAAAGGTCGGATATCTATAAGAGATTTAGTAGTTTGAGCTCCGACTATTCCTAGAACCTAGGTGTGGGGGTCCTGTTGGTTGCTGTGGTGGTGGAGTTTTGCTGGTGGGTTGTTGTAGGCAAAATAGGTTTGACCTGTTGCACGGATATGTAATCATTCAGTAGCGTATTCTCTAGCTACGCCATCATTCCACCATCAAGTGACTGCTAAACAAGTACAATGGCTGGAGCTACGCAATATCACAACTCGGATTCAGTGTGTCAAATTAGTGAACACCATACATTACTTTTAAGGCTCAATAATGTTTTAACCAAAATTGCCAATTCACATTTGTCTACAGGCGAACGTCTTGCCCATACATGGGAATAATTTGTGGTGGGGAAAGTGAAGCTGGCAAGAGGAATCCAGGGTGGTTGTGTGCCTGAAGTTTCACCTTTTCCAAAAACTATATAATTTTTCGTATGAATAAGAATTTCTAACTAACCTGGAACACTCGAAACAAAAGGATCTAGTCAAGAAGTTTAATTTCATTTTCCGCTGTATTGATGATCTTATATCTTTCAATAGGTACGACAAAATGCATCTCGAAGAGAACATCCATTAAAAGGCCGCATTTTCACGACCAATTATAAGGGTAATTTAATCAAAATTAGGAGATGCATAATGATTGTTATTCATTTATCGAGAGTTCATAAATTACAGAAAGGTGAGGGTGAGAAGAGAAATGGACGGGACACAAAAATGGGTGCTCCCAGGGTGAACAAAAACAAATTAACCCACAAGTGAATTAGTGTCAAACAATTTTAGAGGTTGTAGGGCGAAGGCATGAAGGTAATTGAGGGGGAAGGGTGGAGGCGCAAAATATATATGTGAAATTAAAAAAATTTAGTAAATAATTATGCATGCGTTTTGGGAAATCTCATTGTAAGGCCACCACCACACCCCATCCAAACTTTCGCGTACGAAGCATAACATTTGTACTGTCCTAGCTGGACTATTCATAGGTTCATAAGACAAATTCGCTTTGCTTACTGACAGGTTTGTAAAATAATAAAAGAGCAATTAGGGGCTATCTATACTCTCTATATTTTTGTATGCTATGCAACATGTAGTTAGGTATGCTATGCAGCCTAATAGGACGTTGGTCAGAGGACAGTAAATACAAAATTGAAAATTGCGTGCATACGTGATTAGAAAGCTCGGTGTAATTGTAAGGCCACCACACCCAATCAAATATTTCCCGTGCCAAACACGGGTTACAGCTAGTTAATGTATAATGTATTTATATACATGTAAAATCAATGTGGACACAATACATGTTAACATTTCTGTTTTAAAATCACTCTCCGCAATATTTGTGCGTATTTTACAGATGATTTTGCATTTTTTTAAATATTATAATAAAATATACGTTAAAATCAATAAAGAACTGGAATTCCATTATTTTCTGTAGACTATTCACCTCGAAGTACTAATAATTATACACAAGATAGGTAATAGGCCTACTAGCGGGTTTTGAACCTACTGTATCGATTCGCTTGGCAGAATTACAGGACATTAACCGTTCCACAAACCGGTGTAAAAAGAAAGCAAGTTAGGTAAGAATGCAAGTCTGGTAATATCGTAACAAAGGGGTTAAACAATCAGAACTTTACGGAATGAAACTCATAGCCTGATACATTAAATTATATATTAACTTCAAGAAAAACCATCATAAAAGTATGCGATTAATTAAAGTCTGGTTATGACTAAGATTCATAGGAACATAGATCTGAGCCTGATGGCATTATACATACTTCCCGACATCAAATCTTACGAACTTGTATGCATTTTACACAAAGCTATTATGCTCAATTATTTGCGCCTACGTAAAACTATGTCTGATGTGATGTAATGAAACCTTAATCCAATCTATAGAATTCTTTCAGTGACAGAAAATGCATCAAAAGGCCAAACAAGACGAATTCTATTGAAAATACCAAAGAGATAACGAGAATGAAAACTACAAACGAAAGGAACCAAATACAAAAACCCACCGTGTTATAAATCGTTAGAGCAAGAGAAGTCAGCATCCTGGGGCGGTATTTATCAAACAACTTAGGTTTTTCTTAAGTTTTGACTTAAGTTTCATCAAATTGAATAAGGTAAGACAACAACGTAAGCCTAGGGTTTTGTAGAATTCTTGAGACACCTCAGAAGGAAACTTAAGACTTAAGTCCAAAACTTATGTCTAGGGTTTTTTTTCTTTCTTAGAACTGAAGTCACAAAAGACTTAAGTTTTTTCTTAGACTTAAGTCTTATTTCTGACTTAAGTCGTTTGATAAATATCGCAACTGGTCTCCGATCGGATTCCTAGTACAGCAAGACTTGCATAAATCAACTTTTAGATAATATCACTTTTATGGATCAGGCTAGTCGTTTCATTCCACATTTTGCAACGATATTACCGAATTTGCACTTCTACAGGACCTCGAGTTCATTTTAAACCGAGTCCAACCGTATAGTGAGGAGTCTGCAAAACGCAATTCGTAGGTGTACACGACTTACACCGACAGGTTTTCCCATTAATTTACTGATATACCAAGGTCGTGATATGTACTGTCCTGTCTGTGGGGGAGTGCATATTAAAGATCTCTTACCATTTAGTAATAAGCAGCAGGTTTCGTCTAATACTAACACAAACTTGTGTCCTCTACAAGCCGTCGAGGAAGCTGGACTGCGTGTCCAGAATAAACGTGTTTGACTCTATAATTATTGATATAAACACGTTAATAAGTTATAACTAACGAACGAACGAAGTGAGCATATCTAAATGTGCACTGCATCATTTATAATACTCCGTGTTAAATACGACACCGGTCCTGACTGCCAAATGTAAAATAATTCTATATCCTGTCTGTTTACGAAACTCGTCTCCTGTGAGAACCTATAATCCATATTAATATAATTAGCATGATGTCTTGAACCTGTCGTTTCTCGCTCCTCGCCTCGCGGTATAAACACACGGGTACAACACGTCGGGACTACATAACTACGTTTCAATGATTACAATCCGGCACTTCGCTCCCTTGATGACAGCAGCCTTGCGTTCAATAGCGCCAGCGTTTTTGCTACCGACACAAACAATTTGACTGGTACCGATCGTGTACTTTCATATCACATTCATTTATACAACCATGAACTTGTTTACAACCATGCAAGCTATCTTTCTTTTATATTACCTTGTTATTTTATCTGCTCCTCAGTTTGGTTTCTCTCCTGATGATGTTAGCATTTTGTTGACGAAACGTCGAGTTATTTTTAATTACCATGTAGGGTGGTTTTCAGTAGAAACATTTTTAGTTTTGCCATTCATTTATATTAGATGCAAACATCGGTGTCATAACGTTTCGTGTCGGTTGCAGAACGCTCGCGCTATTGAACGCAAGGCGAGTTCGCATTTGAACAGAACATCATCACTGTCCCGAACTTACAGCGAGCGAATACAGAAGTTCTAGTGGTAGAGTTCGAATCTCCAGTCCAAAGGAGTAAAAAACAATACGAACTACATAATTATATTCCCATGCTAAGCTACAATGTACTCGAGGGTGGAGATCTATAGTCAGTCAGTCAGTCAGTCAGTCGCATTGGCTTACGGTGCATTTATCCAATGAAGGTTTAGACACCCCCGCCGTGGGTACTGTCCGCCATCGAAGGCCGGGACCCAATGCCGAGGCTGCACCCAAGGCGAGACGATCCATATGACCAACAACTTGTTATATGAGCTTTTGTTCCAGTATCCTAACCTCTGTAAGCAGACAATACCATGAATGCACTTTGCAAGACAGCTAGCTATAGCAGTCCTCCGCCAATACGTTTTTGCTAACAGGTTTTTTAAAATAAGCTTTTAATCGTTTCTATGTGGCTGCAATGTATTTGTAGACACATTCCGATGCTGTTTTCTATTTAATATGTATAATTTAAACAACGTAAACCTTTTCGATGAGTTAAGAAATGTTTATAATTAAAATTTATATTGTTTATTTCCAGCATAGTGTTGTGTTGATTTTATTTCACATTTTCCAAAGTTAAAGATATCATTAATTGTGAAATGCATTACTTCGTGTTTGTTTTTGGACACGTATTTACGGGTGATTGAAGAGCACTGCGTTGAAATTCGAGCGAATTCCAGTTGATTGGTAATAAAATTCGCCAACGCGGTTAATTAGATTGGTTTGGAAATCCCTAGACTGATTTAAATAACGTCAAGCCACTTCGCTCAATCTTGAATAACACATTGAATTTTTATACAAAGAAAAAGATAGCAAACAAGCAGGATGTATTCCTGTTATGAGTCAAGTGGGAAACAGGAAATAAGAGAATATTAGATGTGAATCATTTAGTTATTACGACACATAGTCTACAGAAAGGAAAATAATGTTTGTAGCACATTGTTTACTCATAAAATTTTGAATAAGCTTCAACCATTTGATTTTTAAGACATAAAACAAAGGATTTTGTTTTTGACAAAATCGATCCGTAGTAAAAAAGCATTTTGCCTGAAGAACCAAAGTATGCTTTGTAATATAATTATATAATACACCATAATTTTATTAGATGCTTGTAGTACCTGATTGTAACACAGCCATGCCAGCTTCAGCTCAAATAGATGGTACATTAATAATTATTCTACAGTATACTTATTGTGCAAATATTATCATTCCAGATACAGTTGAACCTATCTAAACTGGATTCCCATGGTATTAACCAAAATTTAATGTGTTTTATACAGGATGCCAGTCGGTGTAAAAGGAGCGCAAATTCCGTATTAATGGGGTAATATCACAATAAAATAAGTTAAATAATAAAATGAAGATTTACGGAATGAAACGAATAACCTGATCTATGAATCGAGATCTTATGTACACGTCTTTGCGTTGATGTAAGAAAAAACAATAAAACTATGTGATTTATGCAAGTAAGGTTTGGACTAAGAATTTGGTTCAGACAAATGTCTGTATTACACAGATTGATGTTTAGATACATGTATATTAAGTACTCCAATGAAGTTGTTTATTTAAGATTAATAGTTACATGGTAGACCACAAAATACAACTGCACTTGGTCAGATAAATAAGCCATACATCTTCTAAACGTTGTACCTCATTATTATATACTTTAGTGAATAAACATTGAATACAATACTGTAAACTCCTCGTACGTAAAACTACGTGTATCGAATTCATCACTAGCACAATGTATAGCATAGATAAGGAAAACTGCGTGTGTTTTGCGTTTCTAAAGACGCTGACTATAGCTATTGATGAAATATTAGCCCAATAATATACCTCAGTGTGTCAGACGGCCTATTACAGATCGAATGTCTAGCTAAGTGTTATTCAAGTGATGTAAATTGTTCAACATTAACTTTGATTCCAGCCATGAATAACGTAGAACTTGGTCGAACTCTCATTATAGTTAATAACGATATCAGCGGCGCAAGTAATAACAATTTCTAACATTAGTGGATGCGGTAAAAATAGATTGGAAGATATTTGGTGGAGTGAAGTTTGTGTGTGTGTTAACTGATTCCTCGAACTCATCTCCGATCTGCGGCTATGATTATCTATTGATGCCTGAATGATGCTGAACACACTAAATATTGTGCAATAAAGACAGGATAGCACACAACACGGAATTTGATAAACCAGTCGTGTATCACTGGCTGGAACGGAAAATATCTCATAAAATGTTTTGCGCTGTGGACGATCGATGCCATGACCCATCCCGCCACAGGCAGACACTCTACCTCCCGCCCCCAGCGAGACAGAGTTTGCGAGACAGAAAATAATGGTTAGCACGCGTCTCAAGGCACTATATAACGCTAATGTCTTTTAGAAGAAAATTTCCCGTGAAGTCAATATATAAGAAATTAGTGAAGAATAGCCACTCTAGACCGACATTGTATAGTGCTGCAGCTCCTCCATCATGGAAAGCACTTGACATTTGCGTGTTGTACAACGAGCAGCTCCAATTTCCCAGACAGATTTCTTATGTACAGAGACTGCCACGGCTACTCAGAACATACATGTCAAGGTAAATGTACGCGTTCTGACTCAGAATCGAACCAAAATATTACATCAACCAATACACACGAACTCATCTTTTAGATTTCAAATGACCCTTAATCGAATTGTTCGAGAACGAAACAGCATTGAGTGAGAACAAAATAGTATTAAGTGAGAACGAAATACATGTGAGCATGAACTAGTATGAGGTCAAAACGAAATAATATTGTGTGAGATCAAAATGGTATTGTATTATTATAATCAGCTGGAATACGGTAGATATACATTATATTTTAAAATCTTTTCGTGATTCAGAATTGGTTTATGTTTTAACTGTCACGATGTTTGACTATCAAATTAGTCGTACCGTCGACAGTGACAAACGACCATCAATGAGATATGACAGGGTACACACATCTTAATGATGCGAACATTTTTTTGCTCTTAATAATCATATTTTTTATTATTAAATTAAGTCTTCTTTGGACGATCTAAACTTAGACAGCGCCGAATCGTGAGTGAGTTTAAAGGGACAGTCCCGAGTTTAAAGACGAATGCCACCGTACTTACGAATCTAATAATTATTATTAATGCTATTTGTAACATATTTCTGGCTAATAGAGCATTTTTATTTATTAAAGTTAACATTTACTTACATTTTACAATAGTTCATATTATACGATATTATTGCACAAAAGTTTCATTTGGATCTAGACGTTGTAGCTTTAAAATCGACATAAAACAATTTATAATGAACAATTCCGAAAGTATGTCAGAATTTGCGATACGTAAACACTATATGTTGGAACAGATGGATTATATAAAAGGGATGAAACAGATATTGTTCTATTTCCAATCGAAGATGACCTGCTGTCCTGGACAGTCCCGCTAATATTAAATTAACATTCTTGACCAGGGGTAGTATTTATCAAGCAACTTCAGTTTTTCTTAAGTTTTGACTTAAGTCTCATTAAAACGACTAAGGTAAGACAACAACGTAAGTTCCTAGTTACAAAACAATCCATGTAAATAAGGTTAAGTTTTTGTAGAATTCTTAAGTCACCTCAGAAGGAAACTTTAGACTTACGACAAAAACGGCCAAAACTTATGTCTAAGTTTGTTTTTTCACAGAACTTAAGTCAAAATTTTTTCTCAGTCTTATTTCTGACTTAAGTCGCTTGATAAATCCCGCCCCAGATCCTTTTGTTTCGATTTGTCTCGTTTAGTTAGAAATTGTGATTTGATTTATATGTAAAGAGACACCCAGATCGACTGACAGCTGCTGTGTTGGCACAGAGTATCATTATTACGCGTGCACATTCAGAATGCAGACTTCTCTTGTCTGAATGACTTTTGCAATTATTATTGTATGGTATCTCTTCGTTCGTTCTCTTTCCTTTGTAGTCTTCATTCTCTTTGGTATTTTTAAGCTATTTTTATTGATTGCCTTTTAATATATTTTGTCAGGTAAAGGATATAAATTGGATTAAGATTTCATTACATGACATCAGATACGCTGGCGCAACTATAGCTAATCAATTTAGTCCCACGTAAAATGTATCTAATCCTACGTAAGAGATAAAAAGTCGTACACGGAAGATAACTCATATAATGCAGGAGGTTTTTTTGATCTCCTACGTGGGTTTTTCTTCACGTGGCACTACATTCCCGTACAAATCTGAAATATAAACTTATAAAATAAAATATAAAATAAATTCCATAAAATGGATATGTCGATTTTGGATATATCTGACGAAACGTTTTCTTCTAAAGCAACAAACATAATTTCTGTTACTATTTTCTTCGGTAGAACCGATGCTCTCAACAACCACGCTAACATTATTGTTTTTATTTGAAGACTAAAATAATCGTTAAACATTTTGACATCAATAATTAATAAAAAATACTTTTTCTATGTGATAAAAAGTCATGACTCAAATCAAATATATATATATAACAAATAAACATTAAATGAAAACTATCTAGACATAAATAATAAGAGCCAATAATTATAGGAGACATAATTATAATATTTTATGATTATGAAATATATCTTCTCAAGGCACATACTGAGTTGAGACATTTTCGCGCATGTCAATGTTTGTTTTATTTTGATTATATTTATGACCATGTGCATATAGATGATATATACTGACACAAAGACTGATACTAGAATACATATAGGCCACAAATCAAACTTTTGGCTGGACTTTCTAAAAAATGTGTCGAAAACGGCAACAGTCTTAATTTTGGAATAATAATCTGAATGCCGGATCGAAGAGTCTATAATTGCCAGCATGATGTTTTAACGTGATTTGCTCCGATTAATTAATGCATGGTCGGCTATGTGAAGTAAATTAACAATTTTGACGAGCTGTAAGTTATATATGTATTTTCGGCCTCTCACTTTTCAAAATCGTGTGGTGGTTACAGGTGAACGTCTAAACTGGTTTTTCGATGATTCGTTTATCATCTCGATATAGACCCAATTCTTATTAACCTACATGTATATCATATAATTAGTTTTGTAACCTAACCTGTCTGTTATTAACATATCACTGATCAACATTAGATCTTATTAACCGATATTTTATTTTTTCTGTTTGTCGAGCTTATTTTTCGTCTGAAAAGTCAATTCACAGTACATGTATATTAAATGTCGTTAAAGCGACACTCTGAGTTTTAAGACGGATGTCACTATACGTGCGCATCTAATGCTATTTATAACATATTTCTGGCTGATGGAGTATTTTGATTTATTAAAGTTAATACTTACATTTTACTACCTATAATATCAATATTTGTATATCCAGTGCAATTTTGTAGAAGTCTAGTATGGTCCTGGGATTTTTGCGTACAATAATTTGGTATGATACAAATTAGTATAAAAAAGTATAGATTAAGGTACTATTAAAGTTTGAATGATCAGAAACATAATTATAATATTATAATATACATATATTGATATTGTAAGCTATAAGATGTAAGAACATGTTAATTGTGATACTTAAAAAAGTCTCTATTAATATTGGCGGCAATAAGATGTGTAAATGTTAGCCGTAGTAACTAACAATGCTATATTAGTAGCGCAGTGTCCGTCTGAAAACTCGAGAGTGCGCCTTTATTGTACGACAATTATTGCGTTTTCCAATTGCAAATATCGCAATACGCCGTCAATGTATTCGTCTCTTTATTTTGACGTGTAGTGGTATATTTCGTATGTCATTTTGCCGGAGCGGATGGAATGTTGCTCGACATAAAAGGGAAATTGACTATTGGAATGTCGAAGTCATCCCTTTTATCATACAGCTTTGTGTATACGCCTGTCTCGTTTTGAATTACTGCAAAGATCAAAGTATGAAACAGATGTTCTATTTTATATTGTTTCCTTTATTTACAACTTCGTTGTGTAAATTAATGGAAGGTGATCTGCTGTCCTACTATTATTGAAAGATATAAGATCATTAATATAGCGGAAAGTGAAATTGAAATAAATTCATGTAATTTGTTTAGATACATAACGCCAAACAGTTACTGAGATAATTTGTCATGTGTGTGTCATCGTTGTAATTAAAAGCACTGCGTATATATAACAGCCTTACGTTCAATATGGCGAACGCTTTGGAACTACTAGTATGTAACTGGTATCGATCGTGTACTATCACATCACATCCATTTAACGTATATGCAAATATCGGTGTCAAAACGTTGTCTCAGTAGCAGAACGCTCGCGCTATTGAACGTAAGGCTGGACTTCACTCCATATTGATATTAAAACGCTCGGGAAATGACGATAATAATAAATTATGCAAAAATAACATGTTTTTATTAACGAGCATTCAATAATTGGATATACCGAAATCGACAGCCATTTCTCAATAGCTTTGTTTGGATATTTGGTACGAATAGGTAATACTGGATATGTAAAAGTGCTACCGGAAATAATGGCACAGTAAAAACGACACAGGTAATAATGGTATATATAAAAGGGTATAAAAATGGCACATCAAGTTGATTTAAACAATATTTATTCCGTCTTTTTTCGGCGGTGGAATTGGTCGACAGGCTATAGTTTATTTATTCAAAATATTGTTTTTGTTTTCATCGCACCAGTTTCATTGAGAAGTCACGTGTCATTTTACCTGTCATTTTATATTACCTGAGCCATTATTACTTGTGCCCTTTTTGCCTGTTCCATGTTTACCGTAAAGCATTTGATATAACGAGATTTAATAAAGAATTTCATAGTTGAAATAATTATAATTATAGAAGTAAACAGAGTACTACGTATATATAGAAAGTTAGCAAAATATTGGTGATGGCGTAAGGTAAAAAATGCATAATTAATAACATTCACGAGGCATTGTTTTGTTTTATTGTTAATTATGTTGACATCATGAGTTGGCCGGACTACTCACAATCGCACATCGTGCACTATCATCTGGCGTCTACTCACAATCGCATACCGTGCACTATCGTCTCGAGTCTCCACTCGACATCCTCTGTGAAATCTCCTGATCGCTGTCTAACAGACTGACTGAAAACTGCTGCACTGGTACGTCCAACGACAGTTTGCCTTCACTCTGTGTCGCGTCTTGCTGATTCCTCATCTGCGCCAACACCTTCTCCTTCCTACAGATGTAATGTCGAAACGTTCCAAACACGAACAAATCCCAAAAACCTCGAGAAAAGGAAAACAACTGAAACAATCGGAACGCACTGGCATCGTTGGTGAGAAACAGAGCGGATTTGTGGTCTATCAGGAACATGGTCACCTCCAAGGGGAAGTGGCTGACAACGAAACACACGTACAAGGCAAATGTGAACACTATTACCGATATCGACGGCTTATACGGCCGTCCTGGCTGATAGGACGTCGACTTTTTACTGATGAACCAAATGAACAGCGACAACGTGCCCAAAGATGGCAGGAGGAACATGACGAGGAAGTCGAGCACGAGGAAGACCTTGAAGACGTCCATGAACTGCAAGGAGATGAAACACAGCGCCACGTGTGTTAGCGGCTCTCTCTGGAACACATAGTACTGAGTATGGTAAAGCACGACAGACCAAATATTATAAGAAGCCGCAAAGAACCAAATGAGGCTGGTAAAGAACAGACATCTTCCAGCCGAAAGAGGGCGCAGTTTGTGGTTTATAGATGACAGTATTCTTTCTGTCGCTAAAAATAGAATTGAAAACGCTATTGCAGTTTTCGCCACGTTTGAAAAATAATAGTAACCTTTACATAAATATGGCGACAAGTCGTAAACAAACTTTTGCGCGATATCCAGTGGAATAGTCACAACGGCAGTCATGAGGTCCCCAACTGCCACGGAAAACACGAGGATGTTAGTCGCCTGACCCAACAGTTTTCTTGTGAAGTATAAAAACAGCAATGATATATCTCCAACTACGACAACGACATTGAGCGTGACCTCCACCATCAAGAAGATCCAAGGCATTGTTTGTAGTTGGAAATCCCTCCCGTTCACTAACGTTATGTTCAGAGCACGTTCCTCCTCCGACATATTATTACAAGATCTAAAAATTAAGCATTCCATGATTACTATATGTAGCATATAATATCGATTTCCTGCATGTCACAAATCAAATGTCATACGCCGTCCAGTGGCTAAAGGGTAGGTAAACCTAGCTCTGTTCCTCGTGACAGAGATTAGCTGGACAGAGTGTAACTTGCTAATAATTTATAATAATAATAATGTTTTCCTGTCCAATTGTTCGTGGTTCTTCCCTGTAGGCATCACTCGGCTTTTGCAGTGGTCAAACTTCCAAACTGTCTTGTGGTGGTGACTGAAGATAAAAAGAAAAGCATGAATTAATAATGCATGCCATACACCGATTCTACGTATCGTGAAATCCCGTTTAACGGGCCATTACAATACAATGGTGCATACGTGAACCTTCACACCGGAATAATGTTGTTAGTAAACACAGTCCCAAGGCCAACGATCTTCAAAACAAGGTAAAACCAAGTAAGAACATTTTGTTTTCATACCGAGTGTGCATAGTGCAAACAACGACCTTTTCGCATTGTAGCGACCAGCATGGCAACATATTAAATGATGTGCAATACAATTACATATCTAGTTTAGTTAGTTATAGTTTATTTACGTGCTTATATCCAATTAAGGTTCAAGCTCGTCTGTCATGGTCAGGCAGTCAAGTTGCCTCGACTGGCTGTCTAGGACAGAAGTTAGTGTTGGTATTATAGAGTAAACCCGCTACTCTTGATGAGTAGCAAGGAATCTTTTACATGTACTTTCCCACAGACATAAATAAGCAGCAAACTTTATAAACAGGATACAGTTGTCAAAGTTACGTCTGCTTTAAGATTGTCACGTGACACATTCACTACCTGCTGACAATTAACTTCCGACAGGTGCGTCCATTTTATCTCTTCACGAATTAAAATTGATCAGATTGTAAACTTTTGTGGGTTGATTTCAATAGTACACTGAACGAGGTAAACTATGATTGTATTTAATCGATATTGTGATTACAATGCGCGTGCGCAGAAACCATGTCTCGTTAGTGGCCCGGTAATCTTGCGAAAGAGATATAATATCTATGTTTCGTCGTTTAAATAATATACTTATGTAAATAGTAGTTTCAGTTAAAAATCGATGCAGAATTATATATTGCAGATTTTGTGAGTTTATATATAATGGTGGCTTTTCTAATAAGTTCAAATCGTTATGATAGCATTTCTTCGGTTATTGTAATATTAAGCTTTTGTGACCAATTTTGCGAAATAGTTATCGATAGAGGATTGATTCGTTCAATAAATTGTTTGTAAATAAATGTGTTGTCTTGGCAATTAATAAATATTTCCAACGGGACATTAAGGTCAATGTCTTGTCTACATGTTGTGTCTGTTCTTGTATTCTATTTTACCACTGTTTAGATAGGTAACTGATTAGTCTAAAATATAACAGTGGTGCAGTGGTTAACGCTACGGACTTCAGGCTGGTTGGTACTGGGTTCGAATCCCAGTATCGACTCCAACCCAGGGTGAGTGCTCCGCCAGGCTCAGTGGGTAGGTGTAATACCACTTATACCGACCAGTGTCCACAACTGGTTTAACAAAG
>JAUTCZ010018235.1:0-13169 GCA_032273805.1 Melanodrymia brightae | reverse complement strand
TAAGAGTAGCCCATGAAGCGGCGACAGCGGGTTTCCTCTGAGACAATGTGTCAATATAACCATGCGTCTGACGTCCAGTAACGGCTGATTTATAATTGATGCGTTTCTAATGGCGTCGTTAAATAAAACAAATTTTACTTTACTTTGGGATGAACATGTGTATGAACATTAATCATCATCTTTCAGCTGGCCTCTTTTACAGCGCCTAGAAGAAACCACTTCACACTCTAATCTAGTTTCGTCTGCTGTCTGCACAGTAAACTTCGCTCCTCTTTGCCCTCAAAAATTATTGTGCTAATTGAAGTCTGTAATCAAAGTTATTTCCGTAAATTGATACCATGCTGGTTACACGTCTAGGACTATTTTTGATCGAGGCGGTTTTCATATCGTTGAGACGAATGAGTGAATTCATCTGTGAACGTTCAAAGCACGAGTACATGGCTGCACCAGCTCAAGACGTCATCTGAAGTAGTCCCAGTTTACATGACTGGTGTATTATAAGGAACGCAAGTCCGTTAGAAATTCATGTCCAGTAATGTTAAACAAAATGGGTTATAAATTATAATAAAATAATGAAATCATACGGAATGAATCAATTCAATTCAATTATTTATTGACATTGGGCTATACAGCTCATCTGTACAAACAAATTAGAAATGCAATATGCATGTACAGGTGAAAGAAGAACACAAGCAAACAATACATACACCTACATTATAAAAATTGGTAGCATATTTTCGGAAAATGCATCAAAAAATGTATTTTATCACTTTATCTGCTTTGTAAAGAATAAAATAGCCTGATCCATAAAATGAGATATTACCTACATGTCTTAGCGTTAATGTAAGAACACAAAACGCAACAAAGCTATTTACTTTATGCAAGTTCGGCTCGGACTAAACATCCTATGTATGTAGGTTCGAGTGTATTATACATGGTTTCGGACCTAGATTCCTAGACTTCTATTTCTTTTACATCTAATTCAATTACACTACAAGTGTGCTGAAATATGCATGGTCACCAACGGTACCGACACTCTGAACAACGGTCGTGGGTGTATCCTACATGCATAGACATATAATAAATAATTCTAACTTCAAGATATCAACCCCGAATATAATTTTAACGTCTAAGTTTTCATCTTACTTTTATGAATAAAATGAATGCAAACATTTTCATTAATTTTATACACATGTTAGTCAAAGCGGTTATAAATACAACCTTCACAAATGGTTGCTTGGATATTATTTAAATGTCATTTTTATGACCATTAAACCAAGACAATCTTTTTCGTGATTTGTTTTCTCATCCCCCACCCCCAAAACCACATGCTATGGACTACTTGGGGGATGCCGCAGTACAAGACGGTGGAGATAAAGAAATACAATAATGGTCATTATGCTCCTTCATTCTTCCGCCCATAATTTTCATTTTCCCAACACAATCCATATGCATTTGTGTAGCTGTACAACGTTGTTCAAAGCAGTTGCTAGCATGCAGATTAATTTTTTTGATAAAAGATAAAGTTTCTTTGTTTAACAACACAACTAGAACAAATTGATTATTAAATAACTAGTTAGTGGATGTCAAACGCTTGGTTACACCGACACTTGGTCACAGACAAAACCCGCTGCCTACATATATGCTACTCTTCTTCGAGTAACAGCAAAATATCTTTTATATGCAATTTCTCACAGACAGGAAAGTACATACCACGACCTTTGATAGACCAGTCCCAGGCAGACGCTCTTGCGCTGTACTACATGCCGCTCCCCTGTACATTTGAATGCAGTATGTATAGTACAGAACTATACAATACAGCACAATACAATAGTAAAATGTCATATAATATAGCTTTTTGCAAACAATGGAGGACCAATATTGCAGGATTAATAATTCAAATCGTTGACATTAAAGCGACATTATTCGGAGCATTGTTTCATAGCTATGCATTGGTTACGTTTTTAACCGACCTAGCAACGTGCTTTCTCAAACTAAACAATAGGAACTCTATACTCGGGAAACACAGATCCATCTCTAAACCAGTTTGAGAAAATGCTGCGATTTCCTCAGCTATAACATGACCCGAACGCATTACTAGGCAGGGAAACGTTTAAATCATCCATTTTTAATCATACAGCTTTGTATAGGATTTTGTGTCGTTTTGAATCTCTATGGAAAAGAAGTCTTATTTTTTTTAAATCAGTCGGCTACATACAGTTGTGACATTGAATGCCTAATTTGCAACATGATAATAAATCGGTTCTTATGGAACGATAAAGTTTTTTTCTTTAACGACACCATTGGAACACATTGATTATTAGTCAGCGGTTATTGGATGTCAAACCCATGGTTATACAATCATGTACATTGACACTTGTTCACAGATGAAATCCGCTGCTGCCACATGGGTTAATATTCTTCGAATAACACCAAGGCATATTTTAGGTGCACTTTTCCACAGACATGAAAGCATACACCACGGCTTTTGAATGACAAGTCGTGAATAACTGGTTGGAACGTGACATAGCTCAACTGGTCCCGCTCCTCATATGGAACGAGATCAACAACCCCTACCCTCTATACTGGTGAATGGTTGAATATAATTGTTTTATGCACATGACGTTTCGCTTTGGCCAAATCAAAAGGATTGCTAAACAGGCGGTGTCTATGTTATAATTATGTGCTCACCAAAAAAAACAATTTACTTCCACAATGTAATAGAATTTGTTTTATTTACATATAAGTTATATGCATTCATTAATATCACGAGACTATTAATTAGCAATATTAATATGTATTTGTCATAGGCAACATCCATAAGGTTAACGATTATTTCACATTAAGTTGATGTCGGGGATATGAGCTTGGGCAGATATTGCTATTTTCAGCAAGAACATTTGATTATAATTCTTAAAAATGGCTCTATTACCAGGAAACGTTGGCATCCATCTTACACTTGAACCAGCGGCTTTAAGGGAAGTCAATTCATCTATTGCTCTTTGTTTATGAGAGAAGGGGATGTCGTGAAACGCCACAGAATCCCGTCTTTAATGAAAGTGTCTGTAGAAGAACACCAATAACGGTACACATTGCTGACATAAATGAATAACAAGTTCCAATCCGTGACCCTAATCTGTGAGCGATGTTGAAATTGAATTTCTTAGCGAACGACTTTCCCCCGGCATTGGGTCAACTTTCATAAATGAATTCACGTTTTTAGCTTCGTATTACCATAAGATCATGTGCGTGTTTTGCGCGGCATTTAAGGTCTCGACGTTGTCGCCGAGCAAAAGAATATACAATTGGTAGGTAATGCTTTTATGTTTTGTTGAATTCCTTACCTATGGCAATCTCTGATGGTACCAACGGAGATATTTGGTCTGACAGCGAGTTCTGTCTTTGCCCACTAATGAAGTGTCCTTTCCAGTAGTTCCGTAAGATTGGCTAGCACAGTACATCAGTGGTGATGCAGATTCGACAGCGAAACAAACACCCTAGCGCAAAACTCTTATTAATTCCGTTACTAGTAGTTGTAAGTGGGAAGAGCGACCGTGTTCGTTTATTAAAAAATCAAAACAGAATGACAAAAGTGCATGACACTCGCTTTGGGTTGAAGCAAGTACAGAGATTAAAAATCCCATATGCCACGAATGGGATTCGAACCCAGCACCTACCAATCTTAAACCCGACGTGTTTAACCACTGCACCAAAAGTTCTTGCATGTTATTGCAAAATACCGAAAAACAAGGTAACTCGAAAATCAACGAATTTTACTTTCGCGTCCTTTTCAATGAAACTTGGTCGTAACGAACTTTGAATTCGTAATAAAGAATAATTTATGTAAAAAATGTTGAAACTTTTAAAAATACAAACGTAAAACTGTTAAAATGATTTTTCGTTCAGAGATCTACGGGTCAGTTGTGATTTTCGATAAATCGAGGATAGATAATGTTTATATTAGTGTACGAAGAGGTGTGTGGGTTGAAGTTATATCTATACAAGTTTTAAAGACATGCTGTAGTATTTTTTTTTACACTCTTCTCTTAAAACTGTGCAGCCTATTTAGAAATGTTTTGCCTGTAAGGCTGGAAATCCAGTATAGTTGGTTTATTAACGATCTTTGAAGCGCACGGCTAATGTAGCAACACCATAACTCCACAACAATGGGTTATGTCCTATACTAAATAATCAGCACGAATACCGGGGGTATAAGAGGTGAATTACCATCTCCATTAGCTAAAATACCATTTAGGTCAAACAAGTTTCCATTTTTAAAATAGCTTTTCTATTTTTTTACAGCTATTAATTCCATTTTCCCGTTCAAATGACAAGCCAGACTCACACAGAACGAGTTTTACTGTATCTGTTATTCAATCGGTTCGGGGTGAAGGCCCCATACACATAAGAATAATAATACATCATTAATTCCCGATGTTTCTTTTCATTCGCGAATAACTTCTATCACCATTCCCTTGGCTATGATTAATGAGTACACGATATCTCGGCTTTGTGGTCATGTTCCCTCATGTCGGTCTTATGTAGAGCTTTGCACTTGGCCATGTCAGTGTTGTGTGGTTTAAACTGGAAACGAGCAACCATTACAGGCCTATGTAATGCGTTTTAGATGTTTGGTTTTTACATTTTCTGGAAGATGGATCCAGACCTGTCACAATAACAATGAAAGTTTTCATTGAATGTGTATGCCAGCTATCAAGAATGCGCGAAAATCTCGTTTTAGGGCATCTACATTTAAAAACAAATGTGTCCAAATGAGCCACGATAATGCCGTAAGAAAGTTGTTTTAAAGCGCCTAAATTTTAAATGTCCAAATTGTTTTGGGGAGGACCCCAAGACCCATATAAAGTGCTGCTTCATTTTAATACAATATGCCTGTCTACCGGTCAACAGTTTCTGACTAGTCCAGTTAGAATCTACAGGTCAACAGTTTCTGGCTAGTCCAGTTAGAAGTAAAACCATTTTTTTGTTTCGTGTACATTTTAAGTCGCCAGAAATTGATGAGAATGCACACAGAACGCGTTTTAGAGCACCTAATTTTCAAAATGTTTTTGAGGAGGATCCCATCAAGTATTTCAGCTTAATAGGCCAAGCCCTTCATTTGTATTTAGTTTGATGAGGAATAGCCCCTAGTTCCACTACTAGGAAAGCAATATACCCCTATTTTGGTTTCCTGCGCATTTTCAAACGAATCGCCAGTATACAAGCAGAACGCGTTTTCGAGGAACTACTTTTTGAAATGTTCGTTGGTGATTGGGGGAGGATGTACCCTAGTCTCGTTATAAAGAAAAGTATACCCATATGTTTATGTCCTGCGGCAAATAAATAACCAGAGTACAAGCTGAATGCGTTTCAGAGCATCTATTTTTCAAAATAATATTGAAGAGAACACCCAAACAGCGTCCTCCCGGTAAGTGCTTCGGGTTTATTGCGTTTGTGGTGACCAAAATACCTCACCTATGTTAAAAACATATATAAATGATTCAATACACTATACCCAGTAGGTTAAAATGCTACACGCAAGAGAAGGACGTAACATAGTTCATAGATAAAGAAACAGTTCATGAATGCATACATGTAATACCAGAAACGACATTTTAACATTCTACCAGAAATGCGATGTATAAATGATTCAATACACTATACCCAGTAGGTTAAATGCTATACGAAAGACAAGGACGTAACATAGATCATACAGAATAAAACCTCCCTATGAATGCATAATACTACAAATGACATTTGAACATTCTACGAGAAATGCGATGTTCTAAGAAATGAAACAGTTGCTGTTGACAATAAGAGGCTATCGGAAAGCCAAAGACCTATGCGATGGAGTCGACAAGTAGTAGTGTTCTGAAGATAGCGAGTGTCTACTAGAAGTTTTAATTGAGTACTTGAGACACATAGCACACGGGACAAGTGCACAGCGGGCAGGAATAATTGGCTGGCTTATACAGCTTCCATTTGCATCCGCAGGTGATTTTTATCTCGATCTGCCCAGAGATAAACGAGCTGAAAGTCATGCATTTGATTATGAGCCTTTTTGTTATGCATCATGGCTTTGATATCGTTACCAATATGGGACACATACTACATGGACTATTAAACAAAAATTTGTCTCGCGCATCATTCGCGTTTGATCGTAGAAAAATCTCTAATACAGAAATGACATACCTATTGGAAATAATAGCGAGAGAAGATGATTTACAATGGCTTATTAATACCGATTAATGCTGTGTGTTTGACAGTGCTGCTTTTAACTATGGCGAACTTGGCATTAATTTTTGTGGGTAACCTGGTCAATCGAGTGGTTAAAGGCACATTGTCGAGTTGGAACATGAATGTCACTGTACGCATTCATCTCATGCTATGTGTAACCTATTTCTGGATAACAGAGCATTTTAGTCTTATTAAAATTAACATTTAGTAAATCGTATTGCTTACAATATTAAAACAATTAACAACACCTCTTCACGGAAAAAAACCATCGGCTATTGGTGTTACAATATCAATATAAATTACATATACATGTATTATAATGTGTATCAAATGTATCTGGTCATCCAGATTCTTATAATAAGAATAATAATTTGTATCGTCCTACATTATTATAGGCAAAAAAAAACCAAGGGCCATACTAACTTACTGAGCTACTATAATACATGCATTGGATACACATAATATATTGATACTATAAGTAAGATAATATAAGTAAATATTGACTTTAAAGGTACAGTCCCGAGTTTGAAGACGAATGTCACCGTACTTACGCATCTAGTGCTATTTGTAACATACATGTGTATTTCCGGATACTAGAGCATTTTTATTTATTAAAGTTAATATTTACTTACATTTTATTACTTAGAATATGAACATTTGTATATCCAATGCGTTTGTAATAGCTCAGTAGGGTCATTGGATTTTTGCCTACGATAATTTAGTACGATACAAATTAGTTTAGACAAAAGTAGATATTAAGCTACTATAACAAATTTGAAATTTATATTGATATCGTAAGCAATACGATGTAAATAAATGCTAAATTTAATGTTTAAAAATGCTCTATTAGCCAGAAATATGTTACAAATAGTATTAGATGCGTAAGTACGGTAGTACTCGTCTTACCTTCAATAATAAAAACTCTCTATTAGCAAGAATTATAATATTACAAATAGCATTAGATGCGCACTTCGGGTAGCATCCATCTTTAAACTCAAGTGGCATGCGAATGGCCGCAAAAGGTTAGAATCGTGACAGACTGACTGCATTAGTTTACGGTGCCTCGTCTATTGAAGATTTAGAAACCCACGCTCTGTGTACGGTCCGCCATCAAAGGTCGGGACCCAATGCAGAACACACATTATGTTTTTATTCATAGAACTTAGGATATGGAAATAGAAACAAAAATAACTGGAAAATGAAGATGATGAACAAATCAGTACTAATCAGTTTAGAGTTCGTCAGTTTTCTATTTGATTATAATGCTATAAGGAGGATGAGCTGAGATGCTCTTGTTGCGCGGTTGCGTTGTTGCACAGAGAAGACACAACAATAACAACTGTCAAACACATCGCCATGTTGAACAAATGTATAGAAAGCGGCTTATCAAGATTCACCGATTGATTGATCTATCTGTCCAAGTCGGCTTCAATAACAACTACCGGACATTGTAACAGGAATGGAAGTCCGTAGGAATATAGGTCCGACACAATGTTAAAATGCTATAGGACCTACATACCTATGAATCCTAGTCCACACCAGACTTGAATAAAACACGTAGTTTTATTGCGCGTTTTCTCACATTAACTGTAGGACTTGTTGGTAATATCTTGTTTTATGGGTGAGACTATTTGATTCGTTCCGTAAAGATTTATTTTATTATTTAATCCATTTTGTTATGCTAAAACCGGACTTGCATTCCGGTCGGACTTGCGTTCCTTTTACAGACATAACCATTTTTAATCCAAGAAAACTAGTTGCGGTGTCCTCAAGTCGTGGTCAGACCCATTAACTTACGCATCGAAACTGAGAGCGTCTTAATCTTACCAAAGTGCAAGAAAACATTACTTCTAATTCGCTAGATGCATTTTTTGTTTTGTGTTAGACTATTCTTGTGCGTACTTCAAAGAAAAGAGGAAGACCATTAATGAGTAATCAATGTTGCTTCAGTATAACATAAAGTCAGCCTTATCGAAAGCAGTAACTCTATCATGGTCTGTCCTACACATTAATATCTTGTCTGCGAGTCTTAACGCATCGGTTATGAGTGTCGTCTCCCAGATTTGTTCTAATAGCTGGATTTCAGACGGCTGCTGCAATTTTCGCTTACAGCAGTGAGTTACACACGAGCGTGTTGACACGGTAATAGAATGGATGTAGGTTGACACACTGCAAAGCTAAACCTGACGCAAATCAACGTCTTTCAGGATATCAGCTGAACATTATTTATTACACCTCGGTTAGTCTGATAACTGTGGGAGATAAATCGATCTACCACAATGTGAGAAACAGCTCTTTAAAGGTCATGACATGTGAAAATAACACCTCTGACGTCATGAACTACTGCAGCATCTACGTTATGTGACACCATGCTTCGCCTATAGGACGGTGTTTCTGTCAGCCTATTTTTGTCATATACATTGTTTTTTCATTGATTGCTTTGTAATAAATAAAATAGTATTACAACTCATGTGTTTTCAAATGTACATGCACTCGCTTTTGCTCGTGATACACGACTGAAAACACACTCGTTTAGTACTCTATATTGTCTTACATCGTCTTAACTCCCAGGCTAAAGCCGCGGCTGGCACTAAATAGAATCAATGGAAAATGCCATACGGTCAAAGACAAAGCGGAAAACCAATATACTGAACCGGTGTTGACAAAGATAATTATACGATCTGAAATGATATAATGAAAGCAGTAAGAAGAAACACACGCCTACCTTTCAGATATGACCTTCCGATAAGAAATCCACCTGTTGGTATTGAGTCTTTCTTCTTTCTGTTCGATCTGCGCGCAGACTCTCCAGTAATCTCCAGAGAACAGCAGCGCGATCCTGTTCAAGCGCCCCCTACGTTTTCCGTTTATCGATCGTAGATCGCATTCCCTTTCAAAACGCAACAATAGCCGCTCCTTTCCAAGACGTATATGTGTGTACATGCCGGCTTGTCGAGCTAACATAGGACCTGATAAATGGCTACAAATTAAAGCAAACCCATCTATAACGGAAATTGAATCTTTGAACATTGCGGCCGAGTGAAAACAAGGACATGTGACAAAAAGGACCAAGAGGTGATCTCGTTTGATATATTACTTGAGACAAACTCAGTTTAGGAAGATTAGGAAAATGTCCATTGTGAACTTGATGAGAACACGACATAAAGGTTTACGGCGTAATCATATCTCGTGATCTGATTAAACTGTAATAGCCGAAGGATTCTTTGATTTCGTACACTGTAGGGATAACAAGTTTTCCAGATTGGCCGCAATTGCAAAGGAACGAGTTAACTATAGCCTCACAACTCGGCAGTTTGTAAAGCCAGGTCTAAACCTCAGATCGATTTAAATTTAATTAACTGACAACCCTGCTCAGATTGACGATAAGCATGGAGTTGTTCCGTTGATTCGTCAGATTTAATGAAATACACAAATTTTGTAATTACAAAGTTACGGACTCAATAACGCACTGCGCCAAACGTGTGTTCCTAAGTGAACGTATAACAGTGTATAGCGTTCACAATACTTGATCAGACTAAAAGGAAATCAAACCGATCTTAATGCATTGTCACACAGTTGATGCACTTTTACTAATTTTGAAATTACTGCATCGATCCCTTATGGTAGAAGATTGGTGGATCTGTAAAGGGGAAATGGCATCTTAAGATATCAATGCATCTTCACTTGAGAGTTGAGTCAATGAGATCTATGCATGTTTTCCATGATTTTCCCAATGACGCATAATTATTGACATTTTCAAATGTAATTATGTAAAAGCAATACAAACATGATCATGCAATTGGTTAGTACAGGTGAATTAAAGTTACAGTCTAACCTTCTATAGCGATCACGTTTGTATAACACACACAAACTTCTTGTCCATCAAGTCACACATGTTATAATATAACGATCAACTCTGTTTAACACCCGACCGTCTAACAATTCAAACCTGCTATAGCGATCACCTTTGTATAACACACGACCGTCTAACAACTCAAACCTGTTATATCGATCACCTTTTTAATACTCGAAACTGTCTATGAAGTCAATCCTGCTATAACAATAATATTATTAAACTTTATGTAACACAGCTCTCTATCAAGCAAGACTGTTTTAACGACCACCTTTGTATAACAACTCTCTATCAAGCAAACCTGTTATAACGACCATGTGTGTATAACATTCAGATTTCTATCATGTGCACAAATGTCGAAACTGCACTACAACAAATGTCCTAATCATTGACAACATTTAATGTCACACGACCGACGACATATGTCACAAAGGGACCTACCACAAATTTCCCAACTCCGACACCGCAAATGCCACATCGACAAATGACCTAGCTCATTAAGAACAAAATAATGTTATAATTAACATAGACGTTGTTTTGTGAATTTTCCGTTTTCATCCATCAGGAGCGAATTCAATAGTTCAAGTAATGTCCCATGCTGAGAAGGATAGCAGGATGAACAATGTCCAGTGCAAAGCCCCCGAAATTATTTCATTATTGGCACTAAGTTAGTGGTCTGAATATGCGGTATCAAATATGTATTAGGCTGCAAAAACGCACTGTTGAATACAATTGCTCAACGAAAGGTTCAACGCAACACTCGCAATGTTCGTGACTAGCCTGACATTTACAATCAATCATGCTATAGAGGCCACCTTTATATATCAACTACTCATCTAAACGGGCATGTACCATATACTTATATTTGCTACATATAATATATAGATATGCTTTTTTTCGATTAACAGCAATGCATATGTTATGTGTATTTTCGCACAGGCAGACTCCTAATAGCTAATGATAAAACTATAAAGTTTGTTTGGTTAATGACACCACTGGAACACATTGATAATTAATCAGCGGTTATTGGACGTCAAATGTACGGTTATATCGACACTTGGTCATAGAGAAAACACGCTCACACCCACGTAGGCTACTCTTATTCGAATAACAGTAAGGGATATTTTATGTGCACTTTCCCACAGACATGATAGCTCAAACTACGGCCTTTGAACGATCCAATAGCTAATGATTAACAGTGTATAGACGTTTCTGCAAATAGACATACATGTACGTTTCTTCACCAAACGATGAACAAACCAAGACAGCAGGAATTGGACTATTGATTAAAATCTTAGAAACTTTTGTGACGATTACAATCATTCCCGAGCGTGCTAGTACGCCATACACCTGGAACCAGCGATGTGTATTAAATATAAAAGCAACAAAAAGACCAATTAACCATCACTTTTTCAAAAGGATTATCATTGCTGAAATGGGATGGAATAATGCTATAGCCAACGAATCAATTCTAAAGTGTATGCAGGATGGTTTTTAGATGATAGTTTTGCGTCTATGAACAGAGTTCGTATAATTATAATATACCGTGAAATCATTAATGTCTCATTTTTATCATATTACGGGGGCTACTCTGTATATTAAAGTGACATTTTACTGACAAGATTTAGTGTTTTATTGATGATAATACTTTCGTTCATCATAGAGAAAATATTAATCGTTTATGGGCTGTGTGCTGACAACAACGCTTAATACAATGGTCACTTAAACTAAAACAACTAAGTGTTAGACATTTTCTATCCATTACAGTGATTAAGTTCTCCACTTTGACAATGCTCCCAACATAATTTCAATTTGGTATGTTAGATTTTTCATTGCGGAACACGTTCACAGCGAGCATAATTCTAACAAGTATTAACAAACATGGTTTTTATAAATACGTTCAGAGATTTGCCCAAAGCACATACAAATGTTATTGTGAGACACACATTAAGTTTAATAAAATAGATGGTTCACACGATTAGCTTCTGCGTAGAAACTTCCCTTTAAAAGTGTGGGTGATCGGACTCAGATGTTAAAGTGTCTGTCTGCGATGCTTGACGTCAAAGCATCCGCTCGGCGCAAGAGCGTCCGCCCGAGGTGCCACAGGTCGAGGGATCGACCATACTCAGTGAACCTGTTGTGCTATTTTCCGTTCCAACAAATGATTCACGACGGGTTAATCAAAGCCCTTGGTGTACGCTATCTTGAATGTGGGAAGTGCACATAAAAGATCCATTGCTGTTATTAGGTAAGAGTAACCCATGTGGCAGTCTATGTGATGGACTAGTCCTGGATAACTGGTTGGAACTGGAAATAACCCAATGGGTCTGCCGAGGAGGGTCGACCTATCGAACTTCAGGGGGACTTTATTGCCCTGAGCTACGCCCCGCTCCTTTAAGCTAAGATTCCATACACGCGGTATTCGGTCTGCGAATGCGACAAAACATGTAAGTATAAAAGCTTGGTTCCATAAGTCCGACTGCAAATGCGATTTGCGTAAACGGCAAACTGGATCGCTCAATGTAACGATTGGTGCGAATGCGTATTCGCATTCGCAGACTGCGTATATGGAATCTTAGCTTTTATTCTTTATCACAATATCCATTCTGGGAAGATTCGTTCAAACCATTGCTTTTTCCTATTTCCAGCAATGATCCACGATCCGTATAATTATTATTATGAAATGCTACAATTATGTGATGGATATCACCACGGTTGTTAACAATTTACTTACTGTTAAAAAAAAAGAGAGTAGGAAATATAATGGCAACGGACTTACCTTAAGAAAATGTGCTAAACTGACTGAGTGGGTGACATCCAATAACCATAAAGTTAAAGTTCGTTTGTCTTAACAACTCTACTGTAGCACGTTGATTATTAAGCAACGGCTAACTGGATGCCAATCCCACGTCTCATTGAAGAAACATGCTGCCGCCACATAGGGCTACACTTAGCGAAAAACAGAAATGGGTCTTTGATGTTCACTTTGAGAACAGAACTGAGGCCTGTTTCACAAAGAATTTACGACTAGTTGTGGTCGTAAACGTAAATATGTGACAAAAAGTGTTTCCCAAAATAT
>JAUTCZ010018013.1:0-13173 GCA_032273805.1 Melanodrymia brightae | reverse complement strand
TTATGACGTCATCTTTATGCTGGTAAAGTTGTGGTCGCCGTTGTTAAATTTGAAGATGACGTCATATGCTAGCAATAAGTTCATCCTGTATCGTTCATAACCGTATTCGATCAATCCAGTTGTGGACACACCAAAGACGGTTACGAAAGTACGATCCAGTCCGATGTGCATTGAGCGTCCGGTGTGTCAACGGTGATCTGGAAGAATTCACTTTTAGTTCGAAGCGCATCAATGCGCATCGATGCGCATTGGCGGACCGGCTTTGGTGTGTCAACGGTATTACTGGCTTAGAACTTCAAAAAAATATGCAATAACGTTAACCCTTTATTTCTATGAACCGAGCCCCAACTTCGCGGAGAGTATACCATCTGTGCATTTCTTCTCGTCCCGCAAGTACCCGTAGTAAGCTATTGTATGGTCGAACATAAGATGAAAAGTAAACTAGATCTTCATTATCTAGAAGTCGATGGCAATCAGAGATGTTAACACAAGTCATGTACATGTACTTCATTAATAGATAGTAGATAAAGATATAATGAATGAATAGATGATTAACGGCACCCAGCACGAAAAACGACATCGGCTATTGAGTGTCAACATATGGTAAAACATTATCAATATAAGATAAAGATAAAATAAAAAGTTGAATGAAAACCATCCACCGACGTATCCAGTTGGATTAATTACTACAAACGGAATGACGACTCTGGAGTCCTGGGATGAAGTCTCGATCTAGAATCTCCAAGGCTGTACTGTATTCAAAACTAAAATAAAGACAAACAAAAACAAACTTCTGGGACAGAAACTTTATGTGGATCATTGGATTTGCTGTTAAACAGTTTCTCGTACAAATTTTCATAATATAGGTATGAATATTCATAATTTGCACTTTTCCATTCATAATAAAAGTATCTATATTTATAACATGCACTTTTATTTGTCACAAAAACCTTATAAACATATAGGTATCTGTGGTTTATATTTCAGTCAGACACTTCATGTTAACAAACAAAATTACCTATGAAGCAGCCAACTGAATGTGTCAATAACAAGGCAAGGAGTGGCAAGAGAGCCAGTAGGAATTATGTTATCTCAGTTTAACACCCGATCTCTTTAAGACTTGCACTAGTAACACTTTCAATACACAGGAACTGCTTTATTCTGGCACCATTAATCAAGAAACGGCACTGTAGCAATTAATATATACTGTACCTATATATTTATTTATATAATTTATGAACGCACAAAAACTCCTGTTTGGAAAATTATAGTTATGTGCAGATGCTAATAACTATGACTAAGCTGCCAGTCTGAAAAGGCAATCAAAGCAAAATATTATGTATAGATATATACCTTTCAGAAAAACACTATGGAAATTTGTCACTCTAGTGGGTACCGGTACCGATAAGTCAAAATTCAGGCTTTGGCCCCATGGACTATTAGTCCGGATATTCATAATTTTTGTGGACACTAAAAATTTAAATACACTGTAGTTTCATTTCGAAGACAATAAAAAAAATTATTGCAATGCTTTTCATTAAATGCAGGATTGAAAATCGATTTATTCAAAATATTATTAAGTAATTTGTGTTTATTTTAATTGCGATAATGTTTAATTGTTTATCACAAACATATATACAAATATTGCGCAATCTACCAGTACCTCCCGTGATAAGCCTTCATATAAAAAAGCGGTGCTCTACGAAAACATTGCAACTATGATGGTAGGTTATGTACAGCTTATTAGTGCTGGTCGTTTTCCTTAGATGAGATCATTTGAAACCAAAAAAGTGAACTCTTCTTCTTAAAGCTGCCGGTGTCTATTTAAAAGCACAATGCCTAGTTTTAAGACGAATGCCACCGTGCTTGCGCATCTAATGCTATTTGTAACATATTTCTGGCTAATGGTATATTTGTTATTACTAAAATTGACATGTACATACATCTTATTGCCTTAAATATCAATATATGTATATCCGATGCTTTTGTATATAGTAGCATAATATGGTCTTTGGACATTTTGTCTGGCACATAACAAATGATTTTAGGCAAACGTACGCATTAAGCTACTATAGCTATTTGGATGACAAAAACACATTGATATTGTAAACACTAGTTAAGATGAAAATACATGTTAATTTTAATAATAAATCTTAGCTAGAAATGTGTGACAAATAGCATTAGCTTCACGCATTAGTCTTAAAACTAGACATTGTGCATTTAATACAGGTACTCGTTTGACAGGGTTTAACAATAGAATGAACCTTTAAACACAAATAATTGTAGGCCCTATAGCAAATATAAGCATTGGCGGGAAAACTCTGTTATGCTTACTGAGTAAGTGAATATCCTTAAGGGTCATGCATAAATGCCATGTCAGTTTCACAATGCGAACAATGTTCGGAAGTGGAGGGTGGGGGATGGTGTAAAAGCCAGGTTCAGATTGCTTTTGACGTCAAAACATCGGTCCACAGTTGATCCATGTTTTATGTTAGGATTAGAACGGGAGAAAGAGGGTTAAATCCAATCTAATTTTGTTCAGATTGTGAAACATATTGACCTTTATGTATGGTCTTTTAATAGTATAGTCTTTAGAAGAAAAAAACATTGTCTTCCCTTGATAACATTGACCACTCGCATAAAAGCTGAAATAGTCCAAATTAAGCAAGAAAAGCCATAAAATATACCGTATCTTAAAGTAAATCAGGTATTAAATAAAGATATTTCATACGTTAACATAACAAAAGTGAATTGCTAAAAGAAAAGTATTAAAATATAATATAGTAAATCTAAAACGAAAGTCTCGTAAGGAAACAGATTAAAATTGCATCGGAGACAGGCATGACCAGTGTAACATGCTACAAAAACAACCAACTGTTCAACTTATGTCTGCCACTCGTTTACATCGTCATAGTAACCGTTTCTCTCAACATGTATGTTACCTGGGTTCGTCTAACACTTCAAAACATTATTGTAATTACATTCAGTGACTGTATATACCAGAATTAATTCCATTTAGGACCTGAAAGTGACTATTTCTTAGTTCAAAATGGATGCTATTATAACATGCTTTCAGCTATTAATAGAATCTTTTTAATTATTAAAATTACAATTATAAAATATCACTAGATGTATATCCAATGTGTTTGTAGTACATCTATTTTGTAACATGGTCTTTTATGGATTTTTATATACAATAATTTGTTAAGTAACAAATAAAGTTAGACAAACGTCCATATAACTACAAACATTAGATAACCAGAATCACATGGATATTCTAAGTACCAAACATTGCTATTTTGATCATTAAACAAGGATCTAACGGCAGGAAACATAGCACAATAGTATCCATTTTAAACTCAGAATAATCAGCGAGATGTGGCCCCAAAATATTGAAATTTGCTTTAAAAAAACCCATAAAAGTTATACATGTCCATTTACTCCGGTCATAGTTTGTACAACCGGTAACATGCTAAAACTGTGCAGACTTGATATCAACTTTTAAAATATGTTGATTGGTAAGTTGTAGGTTGTAAAGCTAGACTGAATTGCCTGCCCTTTTCACTTCGTGACACGTAACCCAGTCTAGTTGTAAAGCTTACGTAATGTGCTAGGTTCTTGAAAATATTATGTCTATACAGTACCTGTATTATGTCATTGTAGATTGTATGTAACATTACAAAAATGGATCTCCTAATGTTACTCTTTTAATATCATGTGACTGAGACATCATTCGTTTACTCCATTAACTTTACATATTTATATGTACAATGTAAGAGGATTATATAGGTGTTTTAAGTATATTGGTATTTATGGAACCACAATCAAATCTATATTCCCTCAGATTATATCACTTAGTTGATGTTCTAAACATATAATGGCAAACTTGCATTTTGAATGGATGTAAAAATTATAATTTGTTCAAACCCACGAGATTGTTCCAAATAGGACGCTAAAGGGAATATAGGTATGCTTATTTTTGTTAAAGAAGATCCTTAATGGGCCAAACTTTAACATTTGTCCTGAAGAGAGGACCAAATGTATTTTTCCCAAAAATGTTTTGTCTCCCCGGTGCATTCTGTTTCCAATACAATATAGAGGGTGGACTCAATAGCTTTCACTTCTAACAAGGTTTATTTTTGATAGAAGTAGAAATGCAACACAAGTACACTATATCTCAAAGCTAAATATATATCACCTGTTAACATTGTCCTTGATGAATATTAAGAATAATCATCTTTTGTTTCTGTTAAAACTGGGAAATCACTAACAAACATTAATACAAAATCCATCACAAACAGGTAGACTGAATGGCAGAGTGTAAGGCAAGGCATCTGAGTATAGCCGGTATGTTACACTGGTCATCCAACTCAAAAGTAAAAAAAAACAGTACTATCCAGCTGTCTAAGAATACATTGTATATAACTTACATGTATCACAGAGTCCTAGTGCAGTATTTAAAAATCTTTCTACAAAGGGTTTTGTGATGGTTTTCCTAAAGCTGAACAGCTATCACATGTTGACGATTCCAATTTCTGTCAAAGGAATTCCATCGCAGACCCTTAGCCAGTATTTCCTCAATAATTGGTGAATTTTAGAGATAAAAATTTTCTTTTCGAAAAACATATACATAATATAGTTTTCTCTCAATATTATTACCTCAGAGGTTCCAACATCTTATACGCCACCCTTGGCTATGGTTCTGCAGTAACATGCCCACAGATGAGCGTACATGTAGCACTTGTTTCACAATGTAATAATAATACACATTATTGTACTTCCTTTTTAATAAAAGCAGAAAATAAGAATTTGTTTTTAAGAATAGAAAAATGCAGCACAAACAATTTGGCACGCAATGACATGTACATGTACAATTTGTAAGTGAGCTCACACCGAGAAGACGACGCTTCGTATAAAACATACAGCACAAACACATCGCAACTTGCTTGCTCAACCGACACGTGTCATGGCTCCTACAGACGGCGGCCACAAGTGAAAGCCACACTTGAAAGCTGTGATACTAATACAATCTGTCATACTAGAGGTAGATGTTTCCTAATATATTTCCTAATATAGCGTCTTTAGTAAATGATGTATGATAAAGTTAAAGTTGGTTTGCTTAATGACATCACTGGAACACATTGTCAAAATAAGGTTTTAGAATGTGCCTGCTACCACCAGATTTCTTACTGATTAGCAGAAAGAGATTTTTAATGGGAACTTTCCCACATACAGGATAGGACACACACTAGTCTTTGCAGTACTAGTCGTGGATCACTGAATGGGAAATAACCCAATGGGTATATTGAAGAGGTACTTTGACATCATGCTCACTAGGCAGTTTATTGACGTCAGTATATTCAAAATGCATGTCAGTTTACTTTAGTCAATTATAATTACATGTAGGTCATACTTTTGTTCGTCTGAGCAGTGCCTTTATAGGTATGTAAAATAAGGACATCATTACATCATTTACTAAAGGTAGTGTAAGTATAATACAGGTTTATAGCATTAAGCATGTTGCATAAAACATGTATCATTTGGTGCCAGCTAACCTAGTATAAATAGATTGTGATTATTGTCTAACGTAATCCAAGTATTTCAATTCATTATTGCACATCAAAATGTACACACTAGTTTCATTTGTATATCTCTTATTCATTTATCTATTTGAAGGCAACAAGAAAACATAACTATTTAAATATTAGGCTCTATGAATATAACATTTTAAAACTCAAACTTTCTGGACTATTAACATTATGAATATACGGTATACATTGCATGTAAAATTAACTTTGCAAAATTGATATAATCACGTGAGCTTGCTTCATACAACATTGCGAATTTACAACCTTTACATTATACATGTACATGTACTGAGTGGATAGTGGTTTTACATTATACTGAATGGATAGTTGTTTATGGTTTTGATTTTAATAACTTTTAGTTTACAATTATTTATTCTACTTTACTATATATACATGTTGCAAATGTTGTCTTGGGTGAAATTGTCTACATTTAATGATTTATCAGATATGTAACATTAACCAGCGATTTATTGGATATATTACGGAAATAAGTATTTTAAAATGACACATCAATAAATCAGATAACCAATCAGATATCATAACCTATCAAGTAACCAATCAGAATCAAACGTAAACAATCAGATAAAACCAATAACCAATCAAATTTCTGAAGACATGTCATGTAAAATCTACTTGTTTGTGTTTCCACATATGCCGATTCCCAACAGGCTGTGTGTAATAAAGTTCTGTTCTATTCTGTTCTGTTCTGTTAATTTAACACCAGTAAGTATGTTTTCATTTATAAAATGCAATCTTCATTACTGTACTCAGGCAATGAAAATAGTTATATTAAAAGGGCTCTCTTTGTTTTTGATTGGTAGGATGAAAAGCATTTAAGATCAATCAATACATGTGTAATAAGTTTTGATTTGTGAAAATAAACGTTTTAAAACAAATAGTTCGAACAATCCATAAACATTTTCACAGAATTATATTCATCAGACATTATCATAAGTATGAGATGTCACACAATACAAAGCAAACTGTCAAAACAAATTGCATGTAAAGACATTTAATAAATTTACAACTTCTTCTTCAATACGAAGGACTTTTTTTTCTTCTATTATATTCTTAATGGCAGATGTGTAATGGAGCCTAAGAACATGGTTCCACCAAAATCCTGACAGTTTCTCTTTAAAGGTACCGTCCCGACTTTTAAGACGAGTGCCACCATATGTGTGCGTCTTATGCCATTTGTAACATATTTCTAGCTATTAATAGAGCATTTCTTATTATTAAAATTAACATTTACTTACATATTATTGCTTACAATATCAATATGTGTATATCTTGTGTTTCTGGATATCCAAACTGTTATAGTAGCTTACTGTGTTCTTTTGTCTAAAATAATTTAGTACATACTAAATTATTGTAGGCAAAAATCCAAGGACAACATTAAGCTACTACAAATGGGTTGGATATACATAAATTGATATTATAGGCAATAAAACGGAAGTAAATGTTAATTTTAGTAATAAAAATGCTGTATTAGTCACAAATATCTTACAAATAGCATCAGTTCAGTGACACTCGTCTTCAAACTCGGGACTATACCTTTAAGCGTAATTGTAAAGCTGACATCAGAAGTTGTGCTGTGGTAAATTAGAAAACACATATTGACCGACACATAGATACTTGAATGTCTTGTAAAAGCCATGACACATGTCGTTGTTCAAAGTGCAGATGAACATCAGTGAGCTAGCAAACATGATTAAAACAAAAAGTGATTTAAAATAATGTTTGCCGACAACCAGTTCCAACTAATGATATGCTTTTGTTTTAGACTGTTAAAAAAATACAAAAAATAACCACTATGCTAACAGTTTCAGCATGCTCGACGTTATATGTGGTGAACATAATAAAACAATGCCATTTAGGTCGCCTCATTTACAGTGGGGGGTCAACAATCTACGTTGTCAATTACCCTTCATTCTTAGTCTATTTTACATTGTGCTCACTTTTCAAAATATTCAAAACATTTGATCTAAAAGAAAAGGAATTTAATGTCACAACAGAACATTGATTAATTGATGTCTATTGGGCATCAAACTTATGGTAATTTTGACACATTTAGCAAACTCTTTTGGGCAATTACACGAGAATGGGGTTTTCTGCCATTTTGAAAAAAACATTGTGACCAAAACCATCATTGGAGTAATAACACCAATTACATGATTAATAGATCGGTAGAACCTAATATAATAGACAATCCGATCACATTTTATAAAAAGGAGTTTAAGTTTTTACATTTATATTAAAAATTGTTTTGGGTCTAAGGACAGTCAAATTAGACTGATGCTCAAGATTGCGTCACAAACATGTATTAGTAATTTATTTAGCGAATGAATTTGACTACATTTTAACATTTCTGATTTGAAACTTTTAAAACATATTTCCGTCAGCTAAAGAATAAATGTCATTTTTCTTAAAAAAAAAAAAAAAGTTCAAAAACAATGTCTTCAAATTTGTATGCGTGTTCGAATATTGTGAAAAGTGATCAGCTATTTAAACCATTGCTAATACTGACTGCAGTACCATATGAAGTATACCAACTGTTTATATCTAGGGACACACTTCCCCAATTATCTACACGCTACCTTAGCACACACCAACTTAGTTCTGTCTGCGAGAGGAAACATCCAAGCACTTGCCACGATGTCGTCGAATTCATTCCGACCATTGTTGGCTGACTAGCTAAGTTATTCCATTCACAATAACAGGCAGGCTCCATGCGATACACATTTTACCCTTGCAACATAGGTAATGGATTCCACCACACGGCCTCCACATTTCTTCACAAACAACATTCAATGCATGTATGGCATGGTGGTTATCTCCCTTGCAGTAAATGCAATATTATAGTTGTCTCCCATGCATACAGCTTGCACCAAACATGTTTCGACGTCTGTCATTTTAACAGTCCCTGGTGATGCAGTTTCCAATCCGTTCAACTCTTTCTGTAACTATAATGATTTGTTTGTCTTATCTACAAATATGTTTTGATGAATAAAGGCGAAATGGAGAAATCCTGTGCATATTTATATATATGTATATATATATATATTAATGTGGCTTGTGTGGTCACACGGACATGTGGCGCCCCCCACAGCAGCCACATGACACACCGCACCGGTGACATGCAGTTAAAGGCCAATAGCACCATAGACATGGGATGAAAAACGATAAAATTGTTAAAGCCGTCCACTTTTTGCAATTGGAATCATCATTAGAGTCACATACACAAGGATGTCTGTATTCGCCGTCCGCGTCGGACATACAGTGATAAATTAAACATTTGGAACACCAAACACACGTCACACACTCTATTAACTTTTGAATTTCATCCGGAGCATCCTCACAGCTGCCCCGATGGTTGTCCTCGTGCGAGAACACCTCGTTGCAATGCTTGCAGCGAGACCGCTGGTTCAGCAGGCGACCCGACTGGTCAGTCTTGTGTCGACTCTTCCTCTTGTTTGGCTTGAGGGGTAGTGGTGGATTTTGTATAGAGAATGCTTGTTGTCGCTTCATACTCACTGACTCACGCTTTGTGGGTGGTTTTTGCACAACAGGTTCTAAGTTAGGGTAACTATATTCGTGAGGAGCCCCGGGTTTGCTCTTAGAAAAAGTCACATAAGAATCCTCCTTGTAGGGCTCGACATTGTCCGAGTCAAGAAGTGCAGTGTCCGACTTCCCACTCAGTGACGTCGGCTCGTCCGGCCGAATTGACACGTCATCCTGACCAGAACTACTTTCGAAACTGTCCGATTTAGAACTACTTTTTTCACTGGGTGGTGATGAGGAGGCTGGCTTGTGAGCCCGCTGTGGTGCGGAAATGTAGTGAATCCTATGCAGGTGATGATGATTGGCATGTGGGTGGGGGGAGAAGGGGAAGGCGTCGGACAGTCCGGGGACAGAGTTCACCGGAGAGTTGGGGGAGGGGCTACTCGTCGTCGTCGATGTGGTGCTAGCTGATTGTGATGAACTGTCTTTGCACATTAGAGGAAGTTCAACCATCTGAAAAGCAATAATACTAGTCTTAGATCAAAATACATGTGCACAGCATTTTGTAAGCTGTAATGCTGTTATTTCATTTTAAACATTTAGTAGATGGCTTTTAATAATAAATAATTAGGACATGTTGCATTGTGAGTGTATAGTAAATAAATAAAAAAAATTAATGAGTTAAAAAAAACATGTACAGTGTATACATTTAGTTGGAACTAAAAAAATCAACTTTAACTTCATTTATAATTAGGTGAACTTAAATCGTGTAAAGTGTTAAATTAAAATGAAAATATTACCTGAAATACTCCTTCATCACCTTCAAGAGTTCCAGTGACGCCCACAAGGCCTGCACAAATCACAAAACAGATATCAATTGTTCTCATTCAAATCAATCAGTAGTTTTAAAACACAAAGTTAGATAGTTATAATGTTATTTATGTGCTTAACTAAACACTACATTATGGAGAAATACGATCCGAACTTGGCTTTACCTGTTCCATGCTCCCAAACGTTGTGCAGATTGTGAAACACATTTACATTTATACACGTTCCTCATGTGATCAGATCCTTTTTTTTTTGACGAATAACTTATAATGAAAAGTTGTACCAAAACCTAAAGTTGATCAATATAGTTTTTGAGTTTTTACTGCAAACAAATATAGAGGGCTGTTTATTTAAACAGGCTGCAAAATGTCCTGGTTCGCATTGCAAAATCTTGCGATCGCGATGCTATATTTTTACTCATTGTATAAAAGTGCTAATCAAATTCCAGTAGTTACTTTTCCATTCTCCATCCAGTAGGAAAAACTGACAATCACAATTTTAAAAACAAATTGCAACCTGATAAATGTTTGAAGATTAGATGATTAACAAACCTTGTTTGAGGTCAGCCACAGCCCTGCTGACTCCCTTGTCGAATGCCTTAGCATCATCAGACATCTCAAACGTAAGGCCAAATCGCTTCTCATCAGTTTTCCAGTGATGAAACTTAGGATTGGCCTTCGTGTATTCTATATCTTTCTTCAGAGAGCAATCGAGAACAATCTGTAAATACACATAGATACACATAACACATTGAGCTGACATGAACTTATGAACAGAGCTCACTAGACAAGAATTTCTTTTAGCCAATTTTCACAAAATTGTTGCATTGTTCCAAACAAATTTAGAAAGAGGCTAATTTATACAAAATATTATTAGCCAATTACCAAAATGTTTAGCCAATCTTGTCATAATTTAGCTACTGGCTAATTTGGCTACCTACAGGGTGAGCCCTGCATTTTGGCACAAAAATCACAATAATATGATGATGGAGTCAAGTGGGTGATACGCAAATTCAATTGCATATAAACAGAAGATGAAAAACTGTTCTTGTTTATGAGTGAGTCAAATTGACTCAGTCAATATACTGTATATTAATAAACATACCAAACTCGCTAAACATTATTAACACACATTTACTCATGTTAATCTGATTGAAGATCACCAGAATGATATAACAATCTCTCTTTAATATCTATTGATGTCATTCATATGAACGCGTTAATGACATCGCGTTTCTTAATTACGGAATGACATTCAAATCACATGGAAAGCACCTTTGATGTAGATATACACGTAAGCATGAACCTGGTCGCTAGATGTACATGTATGCCAGCTACAGTAAAGACACAGCTGACTGTAACAGATATAAACACCTGTAATTAAGACACATCTTACTGTAACACATGTAAACACATGTAAGTACATGTACATGTAGGGATGGGCGAGCAGGTGTCGAATGTCTGAGCTCATGGCGAAAACTGCTTTAAAAGAACCATATTTTAAATTTTAACTTTTTCAGATCTACTTTTCTTTTAAAACAACGCATGTGCGTAATTCAGCTTCATGTACATATATTACGTAGGGTGTGTACATTTGTTTCATACATGTAGGTGTGTTACTTTAAACCAATCTAAAATGGTACCAATATCATGTATGTACACATAAATTGTGATATTTTTTTCAGGATAAAATTCCACCTGGGCAGGAAAAAAAGGAGGAATGATGAAACAACTTGAGACTCCTGAGGAATTCAGGAGGTGTGACAGCTACTGTACATGTAGTTCTGATGAAAACTATACTTTTCCAAAAAAATATATCTTCAGTTTCTCATTATCATTTATCTTCAAAGTTAGTCATAATTTACAACATGTACATGTATGAGATATCAAGTGATCTCACAGGTAACAGAAAATAAACACTGTGAATGCAATACATGTACTAGTATAGGAGAAAGAAGATTGTTTGTGTTCTCTTTGTACCGGATACAGATTGCAGACACACATGCAAGTCATACTGACACATGATTGCAATCTGCCTTCTATTGAGATCCATCTGGAGGCCGTGCTTCATTCAGCTAGCACCAACAATGTCAATTAAGCAACAACAATCCTTTTCAGCACTGTCTAGGCTTGTCATTGCTAATTTCACTGGCAAATCTAATCTGAAATTAATCACCAAGTTTGATTGATTTCTAGCACAGTGAATGAATCGTGGGACAACTGGGTTTTCTGTGACACAAGTTTGGGTCATGTTGAAGCAGAGTTACTGAGCTCAGCTTGTGCTGTTCCTTACCTGTCTTAACCTGCCTGACTGCCTGACTGACTGCCTGCCTAGCTGCCAGCCTAACTGGATGCCTGCCTGCCTAGCTGACTGGCTACCTGCCTACTTACCTAGTAGCTACCTGCCTAGCTGCCTGCCTGCCTACCTAGTAGCTGCCTGCCTGCCTACCTAGTAGCAGCCTGCCTAGCTGCCTGCCTGCCTAGTTGCCGCCTGCCTAGCTAGTTGCCGCCTGCCTAGCTGCCTGCCTGCCTAGCTATTTGTCGCCTGCCAGCCTTCCTAGCTCGCTACCTGCCTAGCTACCTGCCTGCTGCCTAGCTAGTTGCCGCCTGCCTGCCTAGCTAGTTGCCGCCTGCCTGCCTAGCTAGTTGCCGCCTGCCAGCCTTCCTAGCTCGCTACCTGCCTGCTGCCTAGCTGCCTGCCTACCTAGTAGCAGCCTGCCTAGCTGCCTGCCTGCCTGCCTAGCTAGTTGCCGCCTGCCTGCCTTCCTAGCTCGCTACCTGCCTAGCTACCTGCCTGCTGCCTAGCTGTCTGTGTGCAACTTTGATGTTTATTAAAGCAGTATATTATTTGTGCAGCTCTTGGAACATGATAGAGACCCATTCATGCATTGACCATTGCCTAGTTTGAGGAATTGTGCAGGTGGAAAGGGAAGGAAGTTGGTCGACTGATTAAGGTGTACATGTACACACAGGGCTCGAAATGACCTCTTTGTAACTGGACCAGTGTACAGACCTGTCAACGCTCCTGGGGCCAGTTTAATGAGCGTTGCTTGATGCACCGATAGCGTAACATTGTCCTAACGACTGCGCTGCCAAAGTTATATCCACAATGAGGTTTTGCGGTAGTTAACAATGAAAACTATGTTTCTAAATTAAGTGTTTTGTTTTAAGATAACACAAGTTTTCCCATTTGATGATTATGTACACAAATTAAATTTGTTAAATGCAGCTTTGAAAATCTATTAAAATATATATTC
>JAUTCZ010017902.1:0-13175 GCA_032273805.1 Melanodrymia brightae | reverse complement strand
CATAAGTTTTGGACGTTTTTTACTTAAGTCTTAAGTTTCCTCCTGAGGTGTCTTAAGAATTCTACAAAAACTTAAGCGTACGTTGTTGTTTCACCTTATTCAGTTTAATGAAACTTAAGTAAAAACTTAAGTTGTTTGATAAATACCGCCCCACGTGTTCTCGAAAGCTGACTAGGATCTTCCACTAGTCCGGTGCCACCCGTCAGTTTGTTTCTTATTGAACAATATAGGTGGTAATTTGATTGATTGGCCGATAATAACTTATTATTTAGACGAATTAAGAAAAAACGTTTGACGGTAGTCGAAAAACTCACGACAAACTAAGCCCACGGTGAACAATTCCGCATCAGATTGAGTCATTAGGTCATTGCTCTCACATAAAGATAGATAACGAAATGTAGACTTCACAAAAAAACAATTTGTATAATTGCCCGTTTAGCTATGCGATACTCTGTGTGTGGAACAACCAACCTGATTCGTAATGTTGCCATGAAATATATAAACCAAAACATCAACAACTAAAAACGTAATATTCACAACATTGGTGAAATCAATAATTGCCAAAATGTTTTAAAAGACTGAGTTACTGTAAATGTTTCCCGTCTCCACGTGTATATTTTATAATGTTTTGTGAGTGAAAAAAATTCAGTTCTATGAACGAATATTGTGGTGTCTACATGGATCAGTTCGCACGCACTCGTGTGTGGAACTGAAAAGAAAGCGCAACATCGATATATGTAGCTAATTTCGCAAAAATTAATTGAAATCCATAAACTACCCGCTGTGGCAAATACACACTAATATTGACATAATGGTTTTGTCACATGAAGAATAGAACATAAAACCCAATAGGGTCAATGGTTTGACCATTATTATAACATGTGATATATCTGGTGCAAATAAACCAATACATTTCGTTACCTGATAGTCGTACAATTATCATAGTGTATCAAGAATAGTGGGGAAAGCATGGTCGTGCGTCACATAATATATAACAGACAAGAATGTGTGAAGTAGTCTGAAGATGCCCGAAACGGCTCAAGACTGTTTGCTCACCGATAAATAAAAAGTGGTTCCTATACTTCAATTATAATGTTTCTCTTCTGTTACTTCCACTAAAGAATGCCCAAGTGCTATATTTTTTATATGCGCTTATTGAAGGAAGGAATGAATGAATGGATTTTTAACGACACCCCAGCACTAAAAAAGACATCAGCTATTACTTTTCATTATGAGGGTGTATTTTCATATTCCAAATTGAGTAAAGCACTATCCATGAATACGGTGAACCTGTGTTCTGATGATAATAATAATATGATTGCAGATTACCTTCCACTGATTTACCTACCAGAGTTGGTAATAAAGCAAATAACAGAAAGTAAAACATTTGTTTCATACCTTGATCTTATCATAGAGCATTAACACGACACAGGCCTATATACAAAGCTATACGATAAAATGGATGACTTTAACTTTCCAATAGTCAATGTCCATTTTATGTCGAGCTACATTCCATCTGCTACAGCATGTGGCGTCTACATCTCACAACTTCTGAGATAATTTAGGGCATGTTCATTATAATATGTCGATTTTAATTAATAAAATGATGTATTACTTTATGCTTAGTTACTGACGGTGAACAGATACTTATTGATTCCAATGGGCTAATGACTTCCCTGGCCATTTGACACGTTCAAGAGTAACGGCTCCACGATGAACAGTACTTGTTAAATTCGATCCCTTGTGTGTCTACTCTATTGGCGGAAAGATGTTTCGTGTAAAGACAGTTCAGCATCAAGGTGGTGGTACATGTATATTCTTTTCTTTTTTTCATAGAGGGTTAGATTTTTTTATCGCAATTATCGATGACAATAACATAATATCGTCGCCGTTTGCATCACGTACACATGGAGACAGTAGACGCACATGATCGTGCATAGGCGGACATGGAGACATAGCTTAACATGTGCAGGGTTTAATCTACCTTACAATTTGGGGCCGGTTATCGGCCCCATTCTCCTAGGGGGATTTCCCAAATTTTTTTTTTTTTACATTGACACACCACAGATGACTGGGCAAAAAGTTCTTTTCTTTATACTATGAAAAACAACTATCATTCTTTTAATAGGAAAATACCCAATTAATGTAAGAAGTTCCTTGCGTTTATGTTTTGTTTTGGCCACGATTATGGATATTCTGTTCCATCAATGTAGGCATAATATAATTTTTGAAATACAAAATCCTAATTTACAGTTTAAAATAATCAAGTATTGAATCGCATGTTAATGAAACAAACAACTTTGCAAACATTACGCAGACACGGAAGTTATTAGCTCTTCACATGTCTCGAATAAATGTAGTTTAAGCTAGACAGTTGCTTCAGTATGCGTTGTACTTTAACTGCTGGAATACGCCTCTAGTCAGTTTACATGTCTAAGCCCAATTAGTCGTCAAATAGGCAACTATTGCAAGTGAAATTGAATTTGAAAAAATGTTAGAACATTACGCTTGCAGGAATGCTAAGACCTAGCCACCACTAAAACATCTGCCTCATAACATAACTCGTCTTCATAACATAAGTACATACATTACAGGCTACAAGCTGTAATAAACTTCATTTGAAATTACAGACGGACATAAGATAACTTTTCAAACAAATGTATAGACCAGTATCATTTAAACATTACGAAACAGAAGGGTATTCATACTCTTTCCAAACGATTATATAAAAGGGTCCCCGTTGTGTAAGCTTTTCAATTTCAAGTGAACGTATAAACTTGTCTGTCTAGATAGCGAATGTAGAGAATTTAATACGTTAACGTGAATACATCAATGTATTAATTATGCCCTTAATAGAGGATGTTATCAATCTTTCTATTATCTCCGTGGGCAAATGTAGCATTTTGCTTTAACTTAGTGACGTAACATGACGCCGTTAATTTAGAAATAGCGTATTGGTCTAGTCGCTAATACAAACATAGATTGCAATCTAGCCATTGCCGAAAGCCCTTCAACCCTTGACATCAAATCGTGGCATAAAGTTTTCCTTGGCGAATGTGAAATTGAGTGTTTTACTCGTTGCTATATAGGACAACGATCAAGCTTCCACAACTTACGTGATACTCGGAATTACAGATTATCTGTCCCTGGTGAAATTAATCTTTCCAGTGCCTCGCTTAAAGCTGGGGACAGACAAAATTGATTTCACTAGGGAAAGATAATTCCTCGAGTCGTTACTAGTTAGTTACTGTCTATACCCAGGCACGCACACGGAGAGCGAATCCATTAAAAGGTTGCATTTTCACGACCAATTATAACGGTAATTTAATACAAAAAATGGGAGCTCTCTCCTGCAGTGAAATGTATAATAATTCTAGAAGCCCTGTGTATAATGATTTTTATTCGTTTAGTGACAGTTTATAAATTACAGAAAGGTGAGGACTAGACGACACATTGGTGAGGCACACAAATGGGTATATCACTGACTGGACAAATAAAAAACTTGCACCATTGAATGAGTGTTAACAATTATAGAGGAGGTGAAGGCATGGAGGGAAATAATTATGCATGTGCTTTAGGAAATCTCATTGTAAGGCCACCACACCCAACCCAAACTTTCCCGTAGGAAGCATAACGTTTGTGCAGAATGACTCGTATCTGGAATATTCATATTATGTGCAGCAGGCAAATTCGTTTAGCTCGCGAATTTTTTCACATCGTTCTAAACTCAAGCTGGTGGCTTAAAGGATAAACGTTGCTTAAAGGATAGATGGAATCAACAACGCAATGCAATCAATGCCATTCCACCATGCTATCTGCAGCACGCTAACATCATAATTTTGTTATTGTCTCCAACCGCAGACGATTTGAGCATAGAGACATTAAACAAAGAAGGAAATGCATCTCAGTGCATCGCAGTTACATTCACTTCAGACCTAATTCACAGGCATCGTACCCGATGAGACTCCGCACGCTATCACTAACATCAGCAATATCCGAACTGTCAACTTTACGTTCATCTGGGAAGCCGACACGTATTTAACCAGACCATCGCGAATCGCCGCTCCAAGGCGACCGCTCCATTGCACTGCGGGGTAAACTCAAAAGGCGTATCTTAATCAGATAATTTGAAGCATGTCACCAAGGAGGAATATTGCTTCACACCGTCTCCCTTGCTGCTCCATCAACACTAGTGCGCTCTTAATGTCTCTTCAGTTGGCAGTGCGAGTGATTCTCAGCAATGGAATGGCTTGGAGGACTTGGGAAGCAGGCCGACAGGAGTTGGCCATGTTTACTTTGTTCAATATTATAACCAATAAATTGGGCGGCCAAATTAACCAATTAAAGCTACTCTTTCGAGATTAAGATGGACGGTATAAATCGCTTGCGCTAAAGAGTTAATAAATGATGTAACAGTATCTCCATACGACAGCTCGCCTTGGCATCGGGTCTTGACATATAATGGCGGACCGTGCCCATGGTGGGGGTGCTTGAACCTTCAGTGGATGTAAGCACCCAAAGCGTTTGGCTATTGGCTATTGGCTTGGGTGCAGCGTCGGCATTGGGTCCCGAACTTTGATGGCGGACCGTACCCACGGCGGGGTTGTCTAAACCTTCATGGGATAAAGGCACCTAAAACTAATGCTAATGAATGAAATTCATACGAATATTTGCGCAAGGCAATGACAGTATGCCCTGTTTATAAATAGAGATGACACCACGTGTTCGTAAAAGCCGGTCATATCCTTCACGGGCCAGTGGCACCCGTACTAAACCTCGAACCAGAGGCTTTAATTATTGATTCGTGTATTTTGTAATTTTATTTGAGTTTCAGTGAAGCCAACCGTACTGTTATATAAATCAATAAACACAATGCTTGTGTAGAAGGATTATTATAAATATTGGAAAAGACTACTGGGATGACAAGGCCAACAACACAAATATGTATGCTTAGAGTATCACTACCTACCCTAATTGTACCTGCCTACTCAAAATATGTTATTGCTCAAAATGAATTATATAATTAATTTTTTTTATTATAAACATATTAAATACATAATAATTATATGTATTGAAAGCAATAAATCGAAATTCCAATTGCAAAGGTTTCTTAATCGCATTGTTAATACATCAGTTACTCTGAATGTTCACACGTTATCTAACACAATTTCGTTCTTGATAAATATAATTACGAATTCCATGTGTATATGGAAAGATATCGAAATTTATATTTAATACATTCGTGGGAATCGACAACGTAGAGAGAGAAAAAATCTGTTAATTATTTTGCCAACTTTCTTTCTAACAAGATACTTAAGTGAGCGAGGTTATACTGGAGTACAATAATCGCCAGTGGCTTTTGTCATAAATTGAATTAATCGACCCATCCCGGTCCACCGACCCAGAAGGCACGTCGACATACATGTAACGCACTATTTGTATAGCTGACACATACTTTTTTGATTCAATACTGTATTTCGAGCTCGTAATTTTGATAAAAAATAGCTTTTTGAATCGAGCGTGAAAATAACGACGTAGACATTAATTTAGGTCGGGTTCATTCTGGCCTATAATTATATTAATTTCCCTGACAGTTCAGTGTCGTGCAAATCGAAGGAGGTTCAAATCCAGCCAATGTACTTTACTTGCTTTTATTGACAGAACAGAGATGTCGGGATACTCTTATCTTTTTGCGAACCCTTTAGAACTAGAAACGTGTTCAAACTACGTATATGCCATTTCTACTGCGTCGTAAATTCTTTTCCACTATGCTGTGTGCAGAGATATGTATTTAGTTACGTTACAGACAAATGCCACCGTGTTTGCTAATGCTATTTGTAACATATTTGTATAGCTAGTTATTGTTAAAATTAACATTTATTTACATCTCAGTGCTTATAATATCAATAATTATGTGTCTATTTTCATCCAAATAAAAAATACACCATTAGTCAGAAATATGTTACAAATATTATTATCTGCACAATCATGATGGCGTGCGTCCTAAAACTAGGCATTGTGCCTTTAATGGTTTTGTCGTTCAGATTACACACTGCCTGGAAACTACTGCTCGCCGTATAGTAGCATGATTACAACTGATTGAATGATTATAGTAATACACATGTGCACTTGATACTACTGCTCGTCGTATAATATTATTATAATACCTGATGGTGGTGTAATTATATGATGGAACTGATCGCTGTGTTCTGATTCCACCCGGACACATGATCAGTGCCATGCTACTAGTATTTAGCTGACACTGTCGACTCGGCCAAACTAATTTCCTCTTTGGAGATTGCAAGAATGTAGTTTACTCCCAAGGCTTTCATCACAGAGCTGCTGGTGGATTTATTAGTCCCCAAGAGCACCACAAGACCAGTTGCAATTGAACAGTTGATGATAACACTATTATATATATGTGTTACGTTGACTTTCAATCGAGTGTTTGACAGTTACTGTACACATCAGCAACATGGTTATTTTGGCGTTCTTTTTTTTAAAAGAACGACTGGGTTGGCAGATCGGTTATGGTGTTGAACTGTAAGGCGCCGTGCGAATTGGTGTAGTAGGTTCGAATCCCGCTTGTGCATGTCTGTGTTTCTTCATGTGTATGGTGCCAGTCAACATATAACCGTAGATTACTTGTAAACTTTGTTAAATATTAATATTCCTACTAAGACTTGAAAATAATCCCATGATTGTTGTCAATATTATGGTCACGGTCAAAAGCTTTTAACGCCTCCAACGATCCAGAGGATGTTATAGAGGGCGCTGATACAAAGAAATCGCTCTGACTATAAACCAGACCGGGCTCTCTTTTTCAAAGGGCGGGGGTGTGGATAGTGGTATTTAAAACCTCTTATAAAAAATTCATCAAAGTCTGATGGTGGAAAATGTGGATCGGATTTAGAATTTTGACATAAGATTGAAATGTTGGCACGTAATACATGTGTGTTTTGAAATTTGATTGACTAGCACATGTTTTACGTAGGTTTCCGAAAAGTGAAGATTTGAAGAACGATTTAGTGGATTTTGAAACAAAAAAGATATAAATATAAATATGATATGTACTTACATAAATATTACTCATATACTTCATAGGCTGCGTAAGAATGTAATTTGCAACTTACCTGAAACGAAAAAAAAACCCAATTTATTAAATATTAGATAAAAAAAAGAATCCGGCAACAAATCGAAACGAAGCATGTAAATAAGTTATAACTAACTACTTTATCATATATATTATCTCTAATCGGCACTAAATGACCACACTCCACCTTGATAGTATCCCTTTAACACACGAAACAACATAGAAAGGGATTTAACAACCGGGTTGATGCATATAGACAACCAAAGGTGACCTTAATATAAATGTAGATTATGTGGAAAGTTCATCTGATTTTCTTAGGATGTCGGTCCAGAGACACAGTTAATGCCACACATAGACGTTTGTTAAAGCACGAGGCACACAGTTTGAATCCAGACATACTTTACTATTTAAAATGCATTATGGTGTTAAGAAACCTGTCTGCGTGGTGGTAAAAACGTGTGTAACTATATACATCTCACGGTTTCGTTCGTCAGTCTTAAAGGCAGTGTTTTGGTGCCAAGATGAACGTATGTACATGTATCCTATCCCACCAGTGGCATCCGTCGTAAGCACAGCCATATTGTTTTTGCCTGGTGTTTTGTTTTAACGAAGCCTTGTGAAATAGGTCGATATAATGTATATAATATATATTAATTTTAAAGTTTCTGTTGATTTATGGGAGACAACTCTATGAGTGGAAATCGTTTATGTATTTCTTATCCTTGTGGCTTGTACTGTTTAAGAACTATATAGTTAAATTTGAGTGCATTTAGTCATGGTTTGATCGAAGTGTTCCTTGTGCATTGTATTGGATATGGTAGTTCTTTTGTTGTACTGCGCACAAATACAATGGATACGTTTCTCGATTACTATTGAAAACATATGAAAACAATAATGGCAACATATTTTATTAGATCAACATTCTATCCCTTCCAGCATTTGTTGTTTACATTTAACAACTTCTGAGATACTTTAATATGTGTCATAAGTGGGGTTTGTTTTCAATTATATGCGGATTTTAAGCAATCCTATATTCTTCTGGCTCAGAAGTAATTTCATCAGAGTTTAAACATTCATGGACTAGTGAAGACTTTCAAAACGTGTTATGATAGACATGCTCAGTCTATTGCACGATATGACCAATCATTGACACATTTCCTGAACACCTGTGAAGATGGCATTTACTCACGAATCACAGCTAAAGCTTTGGCTGTGATTCGATAGTTCATTCCAACTTGACGTTATCGCAATTTCCCTTCGATTCTGCCTTGTGCAGAAATATGAATTTGGCAAAGTCAATGTTTTGTCATTTATATTTAATGACACCCTTCTTCACACTGTTTAACACGTTTTCATCTTTCGATGTAAACAGCTGACGAATAGATATATTGCAGGGTCTAGCAAATGCCCGACCAAGTCCCCGTCTCAAAGGCTAACTATCGTCCTGGATACACTCAAGGTAATTATCTGTATTTCCAAAAAAATCTTTGAAACAAACGGAGATTACATTTGAGTCCACATGATTTGATAATTAGTGTAGTCCACAGCTAACCTTTAACATACACGTGTGCCCAATACGGGAGGCGTGGTCCATTAGTGGACACGAGGACAGTAAATGTCTGATCTAGTAGCGAAAGGGAATACTAAATTGCATTGACCGTCAATCGACGAATACATTATTGTTTTATTACCCATATTAAAAAGACCATCGAGAGCCTAATGTTCAGATATACTAAATCGATTCATTTTGTCGGTTACTGAAACACAATACAAGGGATGATAATTATACCCATCCCACGGAGATTTCACTTCTATTTTACCAGCAATAAACAGCACTCATCCGATTGGCTCGAATGGCATCTAATACCAGCGAGGTGGAATGATAACCAACAGTGGGATTATCTCCCCACTACTAACTAGACCAGTACAGACATAATAATTAAAATCGGATGAAGTGGGATTGCCTTGTTTCAGACAAGCTACTGTTAGCTTACGCCTGGTTCACATTTGCCCCGGGCGCCGTGCGATAAATGGGTGTACGAGATTTGAGGCATCGTAGGTGGCTACGGGCTACGGCGTATGTGTTCACATTGTGTAGGAGCTTCGTGCGATTTCTCGTACGGGCCGTCGTGGGCAGGCCGGGGCAAAGCCGTACAGAGGCTGCGCGGAGATTGTACGGAAATCGTCCAATTTCAGTGCAGTTGCCGTGCAGCCTCCGCACGGAAATTGTACGGAGCCCGTGAGGTTTCCGTGCAGAGGCTGCGCAGAGATGGTACGATTTGTGTTGCCCCAATATCCACCTAAAATCTTGCGTTTTCTGCACCATCAGCGCGCGGTGCCCGTGCGGGGATTGTGCAATGCCACCTACGACATGTCTACGGGCTACGCGCTTACGATTTTTTCAAATTTGTATAACTTCTCGCTAAACAAAATCGTAGAGGCCGCGGCGCCCGTGAATCAGTACGAAAAGCTCACGGCCGCCTCCTGCCTGCCTCCGCACGGAAAGGGGTATACGGGCAGGATACGGGCTCCGTAGACCCATCGCAGGCCAAATGTGAATTAGGCATTAGCTGGGTTTGAAAAGCAAGACAATGTCATCTGGCGTCAGTAAGAGTTTGTACCCAATACGAACGTGTTTAAACATTAACTTGATAAAAGCACGTCAAAGCCCGATCTTTAACTATTACAGTCCTTTGTGGGACAATGTAAGGTTTGTCTTTTAAGTGGCATGTTTAATTCGTCTCAGTTTAATGACATGCAGCAAATAGGCTTATGCCAACCGTCAGAATGAATGAATGTACGTATGTACGTATGTATTTATGTATGTATGTATGTATGTATGTATGTATGAATGTTTAATGACACGGTATCGGGTATTGGGCGTCAAAATATGATAAAAATCATAAAAAGAACATCAAAATCAGCGTAAAATCATTAAAATCAAGACAGAACACATAAAAAACTAAAACTAATATAATAGATCCTAGGACTATATCTGAATTTTATGATGTAATTACATACAGCCTGTTCTTGGATATAAGATGGAAATAGAACATTCTGTATAATTCACCTCAGGATTGTTGTACCTTCCAAGACGAAATACGTATCTGTGTACCATGTTACTGGACTCCCGTATAGATAGTTTATTTACAACACAGTTCATACCAAATACATTAAGAAGCTTCAAGAAAACAAAAATCAAATAACACTTGCTATAGATATACACACACAAGGACAGACGATGACAGAGACAAACGGATGTGTTGACTGATTTGTCTGGATTTTTTGATATACACAACTCAAGGCAGCAGCGATCGATAGTGGAAGCGAAAGAAAACCTGTTCTAATGTGTTTGCTCTATTTTACAAACAAATGCATTAATTTAAATATTGAGTTGCTGTTTTTGCTTGTTTATCAGGAACTAGGCATGAATTAGTTCAGCGGTTCGCGTAATGATATGACTGGGGGTGGGGGAATCCCCTTTATTAACAGGTTTAGCATAATTTAGATAATCACTTGCTATTATAATAATAGGCTTAAAAAGATGTTTGTCTTGTATATAAATTCGTGCTAAACTCCCTTTGCCTTCGGTTTCCAGCCAGAAAAACCCTTGTAAACTCCAGAAAAACACTCGAATAGCGACACACGAACTGAAAATATATATGCACATTGCAGTCAATCATAGACGTTTACATCATTGATTACTTTGTTCAATTTAATAATAAAATATATTATTTATTATCATATGCACCTATAAATACTTTAGACCTTCAATTTAACATACTAACCCTCTCTGGTACCACAAATGCAAACCAGTGTCTAACTCAGACAAGATATATTCGGTATCCACCTGCGTTGTTCCATCATCATGAAACAAATTTGCTGTTCAGTCTGAGACTGGTATAAATGGAAAAGAAAAAAAACCCACTTATACGCACAAGTTCGATTCGAACCTACTGCACCGATTCGCATGGTATTTGACAGTCCAACACCATAACCGCTGTGGGTGTGTGCGCGCGTGTGTTCATATTCTAAGTAATAAAATGTAAGTAAATGTTAACTTTGGTGAATGCATAATTATGCTCTATTAGCCAGAAATAGCAATAGATGCGCTGGTAAGGTGGCATCCGTCTTAATACTCGGCAGTGTGCCCTTAAATAAACAATTTATAGAGCATTTGGTTTTCCTCATATGTCGCGGGTGGTGGAGAAAATTGTCAATACATACATATCGTAATAATTATTGGTTTGTTTTTCTGCAGAAATGCAACACAAAGCTTTCGAAGCCGACAAAGCGTCCTACTCGAGAAGGTGACAGCCACTGACTGTTGGATACTAACAGTCGTTTGGAAAACAGTATTTATTCGACCAACGATGACAAGACAAAATGGAGTTATAGACTTTCACTGTGTGTGAATGTGTATCATGTTGCTCATTTGACTTCGGTGCGGGAGCCAGTAATGGATTGAGAACGAACACGGAACATACATCACCGTGCGACCTCAGCCTGTTGTGCCTTCCAGAGCTGGACATATTTATACTAGATTTGACGTTTATCCGATTTAACATTCATCAAGGATGATAAAGTAGCGAAAACTCCTTACACGAACTAAAGTAGCAGACGATTCAATTTACTCTGCTTATTATAACAATGCCTGCCTTGTATTGAAGTGTTCAGGAACTGGCAATATTTCACACCAACGAAGTTTATCAAATGACGAATGTCATTGCGCTGTTGAAGAAGAGACATTGATCCAAAACACGTTACATGCGAATACAATACAAAATATTGAACCAAAACACATTGTGTTAAGTGGAAATAATGAAACAATGGCCGCTACTTTAACATATAAATGTCAATACCAATCAACCTGTCATTGTCAGAATATCCCGCCTGTCTATTAAAATATATAATATAAAAACACAATGTTGGAATGACTAGTAGGCCTAATTTACTTTTTTCTGAATAACCAACAGGTGGCTTATAAAACAACTGCACACAAAATTCAATGTATGGTTTTTGAATATTTATTTTGTGAAATAGTATTGACTTAGTGATAGTGTAATTGTTAGTGATAACAGAGCACGTCCTACTAGTGTAATCCATTCAGTGTATTACGATTACAGGACACTTGTCATCGGGAATACGCTTTATTCGATACAGATATGTATCATATGTACGTTCTTGGTTGGTATAATTATGCGAATTCTATGCATCTCGGTTATTGAACGCAGATGACATCGGCCTAAAAAGAGCATGCATGTAATTCAAGGTTCTAAGAACATTTCAAAGGTCATTTCAAAGGTCATGTCGCAAAAGATGGTTTTATAAAAAAGCTGCTGATAAAAATAGCTGTAATCAATACAAGATTGTTTTTCAGTTGAACAAGAGAAAGCAATAATACGGCACATGAAAGGGGATGGGGAATCTCTCCTTTTGTCTTCACATCAACGCAGCGACGTGGCATCAGCTGACATTTCAATTTTCTAAAATAAACCACATTAAACATACATTAATTTAACAAAGAAAATCGGAATTCATGTTTTCCTCGAACGTAATAGAGAACTTTAACGGCTACATCAACTGCCAGAGCCTAAGGATTGAACATTGTGAATGTACGAACAAAGAATCCTTCTTCGGTGTACACCACTTGATGTCTGACTGTAAATATAATGTTAATGGAACTGGTATAACAAATAATTATACCCATTGCCAACAAACTATCCAAGGTGTGCGCTCATCGGGCCACTTTTTTCTATTTTTCGGATTACGGATCCGCCAACGTTCATTTTGCCAAAATGAAACCAAATAAAATTTCAATTTTCAGCCAATTATTGTTTCGCCTAGTTACGATTTTCACAGAGGTAGTGTCGGGAAATATGAAATAAATAAAAGTACAGGACTTGAATAAGCTAGATCAGCGTAACAAGCCCCATTCAATTCCAATTTCGCCGTCAACAGTGGCAGACAAACCTTTTTGGATCTTTTTATTGTTATTTCTCCTCCATCCCGAACTTCTTACTGAAAACATCCGTAATACAAAAAAATAAAAATAACAACAGGAATTGGGTGAATTTTATTT
>JAUTCZ010017791.1:0-13179 GCA_032273805.1 Melanodrymia brightae | reverse complement strand
AAAACTTATGTCTAGGGGTTGTTTTTTTCTCAGAACAGAAGTTACAATCGTAGAGACTTAAGTTTTTTTTTTATACTTAAGTCTTATTTCTGACTTAAGTCGCTTGATAAATACCGCCCCAGAAGAATAACCCACCTTTCGTTTTCTCAGAGTTTCTCTCATTCTTTCTCTCATCTCTGCATAGTTCTTGCTTGTTTGTGCAGCAGGAGGCTGCAAAGAAAATTACATATTATTAAATGTTTGGAAATAGTCAATCACCAATTTCACTGAAAGAACAACATGACTACATATTGGCATATATCCAACCAAATTAATAGTACCCTTTTACAGAGATCATTGTATTTTGCATGGTTATTTATAACAAAACAATTGGTATACAAATGTGTAAACTAGTTTCTTAATCACCCATAGCGCTCAATACATAAATTACAGTTTTTGTCCCATTCATGTACTTACGTTTCCATGACCAAAGAATTCACAGTAACAGCAATCACAGTATTTGCTCCCATCTTTCTGGTTGGAAGCAGACGTTGAGGAACTCTTTTCCGAACAGCTATCATCGATACTATCACAGTTGTCCTCGTTGTGCGTCTCACAGTGCGGGTCATCGCACAGCATCGACGTGCCCACGCTCACATTGTTGACGGTCGTTGGCATGGAGACGGAACTACTGCACACTCCTTGGTGAGGAGGCATGGCCACGCCTGGACTCTGGTACACCTGGTTCGACGTGCTTTTGTTGTTGGCTGCATGAGAACACGGATGGGGGTTAATGTTTGTGCCGAGTTTCGTGTTTCCCAGCGAGTGCAGTGCATGTCCCAACTCGTCCTTGCTGCCGGTGGGATTCCGAGGTGTGTTTTTTAACAAATCGGGCTGATGCATGTGGCCGGCTGAAGGAGAGTGGTTGTGAATGGATTGACCTTTGTTCATCAGAGGCATGTTGTGTTTTTTGCAGTGATGATTTCGCTGCTGCTGCTGCTGGTGATGCTGTTGTTGTTTCTCCGACCCTGTGGAAAGTGATGAGGTATTCCCACCGAGTGTAACTGGCCGCGTACAAGGGGGACCGGGAGGTCTTGGCAGAGAGGTTGTTGGTGGAGCAGGACTGGTACACAGAGAGAGGTTGGCACACACGTCCGTCTGAACCTGGTCTAGTGGACTGGTGTTGACGGACTTGGGAACAGAGTTGATGAGATGATTGCTCGTGATGTTTTTGAAAGCACTTGTGGTAGACGTACAGGTCACAGTTTGTGCTGAAAGACACGACAGTGGCTCCGACATGTATGGCATGTTGTTGGTGAGAGGTGGGGGTGGAAGGAGATCGGAGCTCAACGTACTGCTGTAGTGGTGGCTTCCTGTTAATGTCCGCGGATCAAACGTGTTGTCCCAGTCTCCGTACGCATGATACAGGTGATCTTGAATGCTGTCGGGGTTGTCGAAGTCTAGTTTAACTGGAAGTTTTGACTGCCGTAAAGGGCTGTGTAGATCGTAGAGCTGTGGTGACAGGATGGAGCGTATGCTCCTGGCGGGCATCCCATGCAGGCCAGACGAGCCGTGAATGTGAGGATACAGGTGCAGGTCAGCCGCTTGTTGCGTTACTGGTATGTGTTGAGGGAGAGTCATGGGCAGCGTCTGACCCTGCTGCTGTAGACAGGCGTGACACTGACATTGATTCTCCTCAGACTTCAACTGAATCAGAAATCAAGTATGTGGTCACAACACATTTCATAATTAAAATTAGTCAATATGGACAAATATTAGAATAGATAAATGTGATAAAACAATTATTCTTCAAACATACTACAAATAATCATTGATGAATCTAGTTTCACCACACATTACCACAATTGATAAAAGTTGCTGTTTGGCTACAAATAGACCTGTTACAATACCCATAGAAAGATGTGCAAACAGATAACAGCTGTACGGAGTGAAACTTGAATAATCATGGAAAATGTATCAGTTCAAAAACCTGAACAATCTCTGAACTGAGTGAAAAATCAACTGTGTCGATGTAAAAATAAATTTGATTGGATGATCCAAAACGAAGGTAAATCAAACAAATGAATTAACATTTCCAAAACATTCAACACAACTTCTTTAACATCTGCTCAGCTTGTGTCGATGTAAAAAATAAGATAAAATCAAATAAATGAAGTAACATTTAAAAAACATTAAACGAAACACTTCTTTACCATCTGCTCAGCTTGTGTCTGTGCAGCTATGCAATGGTGACAATCGCAGGAGTCAGATTTTTCAGTTAATGACAATTCCTCCGTCTTCTTCTCCACCCAGTTCTTTTCATTTAACCACGCTTGGTGAATATTTTTCTGCTGCTGTTGAGACTTTTCGCTGGCTACGTGAGACATTTCTACCTTGAGTTGCTGTTCCTCGTCTCCATCCTCATCTTCGTCTTCCTCATCTTCATCGTAATCATTGTCCGACTGACTGTCTTCCAGTTCTTCAGGGATATCGTCACCGCTACAAAACACCAACAAAACTAACTGCTAAATAGTTCTAATCATGAGAAATCTTTAAAAATCACTAGGATATGTATTGATCAAGAATCAGGATGGGAACATATTGATGTGCTGTTACCCCAATTTGTTGTCTAACTTCGATTTAGAAAAGTTATACACACGCAAATAATGTGTATTTGTCCAAAGAATTAGTAATTCTTGATGTTAAAAAAATGTAACAGACCCAGTATTTTATGTTTTATCACTGTTTGCCAAATTTTTCATTTATAAAATGCAAAGCGCAAAAATCAAATCACAAAAAATTCAAAAGGGAAATTCAACAGACATACAAAAGAATAATTAATCTACCAACGAAGAACTATGTCTAACTTATTGATAATCAAATTATGAAGCGTTTGGTGGATTGACAGGCCTTTTAAAATCTATTATCTTCATTACTAATTTTAGTCAGGAGCGTACATTTTAACACACGCAGAGAAAACTCTTGTAGGGTAAAAAGACAAAATAAGCTTACTCAAATTGTTCCGGACAGTCATCAAATGGAAGAATTAGTCTTTCGTGTTCTACGAGAATAGGACTAGAGGAGCCACTGCTCGACGTTGTGCTGGACATTGATGGAGGAGTGACATCTATGACGTAGCGGTTCGGGTCGCGAGGGAAGTTGAATGTGTTGTTACTATCCAGAGCGTCAGGATTGATAATGCCGCACGTGATCATATGTGTTATGGTACATTCATCGCACGGACATCTGTGTAAAGAAAGAATGTCTGGTGGTTAGCATACAATTAGGTCTAGCAGGCAACTGTGTTATGAACACCACTAAAGCCTTGGTTTAACTTACAGAGAATCATTCATCATTTTGGCGCAAAAATCGGAATCATGCGACAAAGGTATGAAGCTAGTGACACGCAAATGAATTTATGTATGAACAGAATTGCATACATTTATTATGATTATAAACATTGACAGAAATTACGATTGTTGTAAAATTTACTAGATCCTCCAAAATAGTTTAAATATGATAAAATAAAGTACAGGTATTGTAAACAAACCTCTTTCTGTTACATCTTGGACAATGACATTCATCAGCAGACGGCTTGCTTCCACTCAACATATTCCTCATCGTTTCTGTAAACTGAACCTCCATACTGAAAAACAATGGCCACTTCAACATTTAGTTCTCACAATTAAGACACAAAATTGGAAGAAAAAAAGACATATCGGAATAAGAAAGATTTTTAGATGTAAGTAAAATTGTGTATAATAATATTATTAACCTATTACTTATTAAAATCACTCAATTAAATCAAAGACATAAAATTTTCAAACATAATCTAAACATTGAATACATAGCCTAGCACATTTATATATGTGACCCTCCAGTACAAAACCAGTCGGAAGTCGCATTGTACATGTTGGAATTATTGTATTTTGGATTTTAGCATTAAACATTAAAAACATGTATATATTTTAACTTCAATAAGTTTATTGTGTTATAATCCTACCGTAAGTGCATTAAAAACAGTGTTTTTTAAGGAGAGTATATCATAATCCCTAGATAATTAGTCTAAAACAATGAGAAAACGCGGAGCAAACTTCGCGCATGTATCCTGATTTGGTTGGGATATCTCGCCATGTTTGGTATCAAAATACACTTGTGGATCCCCTCTTTCCAATTAAAAATAGATTTCAACTTCAGTATCATTTATTTACCAACCAGAAGGCTTGAAACAAACCCACCACGGTGTAAACAAAATTCTAAGTTGCCAAGCATGTGACTTGAAAGCCCTTGTTTGATTGGCTTACAGGAGTTCTGCGCACGCTCAGAGCGCATTAAGTTGTCTGTGTAACTTCCAGCAAGAATTGTAATGGAATCCCCGGAAGCTAACATTGCGAATATGTGGCCTACAAAAGTGTAGATGGTGCAAGGACGTTCGTGTACATAAAACTGAATAAAGAGGAAATACAATTTCTTTATGTTTCCATTTTCATATGTTAATGAAATTTTGTGTATATAAAGGTTCAATAATAATAAACACACAGTCAAAAATTCATTTTCATTTTCCTTATAGAAATAGCCGTTACTAAGGAGTTAATTTGGAAAACTTTGGTGCCAATTTCTCCAGTTTAAAGATTTTTCCGAGACTGTACGTTTTGCAACTTCAAATAGCCATATCTTCGCCAAATGTTGACCTATCACAATAATGTATACATCGTTGGAAAGCTGTTTCAATGCTCTTTCAGATTTTTATTAACAAACTCACTTGCTACACGTCATACGAATATATCCCCAAAATACCGAGCTGAAAAAGTCGAACAGTTTTAACGGGAATTCTTTGTCTTCAGGCGTTACAGAGCGGAAACATTTAAATCGGCGCCCATGAGTGATACCCATGCAGAAGGCCCAACCCGCACCATCTATACATTTGACGCAAATACATCATTCTGGACATACTCCTTACCTACACTGGTAATCAGAACTGTTAATCGCACACTAACTTTGGTTCTTTTCATCTAAGATAAAGTTTGTTTGCTTAACGACACCCCTGGAACACATTGGTTTGCAATCAGCGGTTATTGTATGTCAAACGCACGGGTATACATATCGACACAAATGTCTTGGTCACAAAGGAAACCCGCTGCCACTCTTACCGAATAACAACACGGGATATTTTGTGTGCACTTTCCAACAGGCACGATAGCACACACCACGACATTTGATAGACCAGTCGCGAATCATTGGTTGGAACGGGAAATAATCCAACGTGTCCACTTAGGTCTGTTTCTCAAGCAAATGCATTACAATAATTAAGTGTTATTTTATTCGCAGGCTTTCGCTAAACTAGACACCTCATATAACACGACGCGGCTATTGATTGGAGAACGCGGATAATCCTATTCAATAAGCAAGAGAACAATAATTACGGCGTGTAAATCTTCGTCTCGCTACGCTAAACATAATCAGTAAACACCCTCAATAATAATAAAAAAAATACGTAAATATTACTTCGTAAATATTACTTTAGGGATTTATGCGCTTGCATTAACGATTTCCACATCGCTAATTATTTAATGTAAAAAAAGTAACTCTTTAAATAACGGTTGGAGACGTAGTGGGTCAGAAATTTATATACAAAATAGAAAGTTATAAAGTAGAAGATATTCCCCTAGTGTCTTTTGATAACAAAATGTATCAGTACGTCAATTAAAAACGTTTAAAGCCCGATTACTTAAAAATTATATCTCAAGAGGAGGTATTCTTTTGATCATTTATGATCATCTTACTTAGGCCCTACTCACTAGCGGGGAGTAGTTCATCAGTAGAGCGTCCGTCTGCGGCTCGATGGATCGAAGGATCGATCCTCCTCAGAGGACCCATTGAGTTGTGTCCCGTTCCAACCAGTGATCCACGGCAGGTCTATCAAAGGCCGTGGTATGTGCCTTCTGCCTGTGGCAAAGTTCACCCAAAATATCCCTTTCTGTTATCCGGTAAGAGTAGCCTATGTGACGGCATCAGGTTTTCTCTGTGACCAAGTGTCGATCTAATCGTGCGTTTGACATCCAATAACCGCCGATTAATATAATCAATGTGTTCTAGTGGTGTCGTTAAACAAACAATAACTCTTTAAAAAATGATATAATGAACGCTGTTAAATTTGCACTGGTGTAAGCAACTTTGCCTTGTATAATATCATATTTTACGTGCCTACGGTTCACACATGCATACTGTCCCGGGAACGCAATTCCCAGACAGAAAAAGGGAAAGGATAAACGTGCTATGTCCTTACAGATCACAATCAAAGTATTGATAATACAAGGAGTTCAGGAAAGATCTGCGTATCCTACCATACCGGTGATGACTTCCCGCTGGAGCGTGTACATGCTGACAGACAGACATATATCTTTATTTACGTCTTACAACATGTACAACATAACGAACATTTAAAATAAACATATAAAAATGCATGCGCCACTCCATAGAGAATTATGAGAAACGATATAGTTATACAATAAACTAATATTCATATTTATACTAAATTTAAAAACTAAAGATATTAATACTAATACATGTACATACAAAACTAAAAACCAAACAAAAACACAACATATTGATAAGAAAGCGCTATAAAATAAGGTACGTCATCATAATATTAAAATAAGCTTGTTTGGGGGTGCGTAATTTCCAAGTGAGGAATGATATATTTTAAAATATGCTACAGTGGTGTGGGTATACCTACTGTATACAATTGGAATAGGTAATACATGTATCACCTATTGAATTGGTGGTATGACGTATTCGAAAACGTGATATCACAAAATCAGATTAACAAGTTAAACGGAACCCCATACATAATATATAAAATTATGTGTAGTGTAATCAAAACCACAATAAGCTTTAGATATATTATATCATGTTTAACGTCTTATAATTTCTATACAAAAATTCCGAGAGTATATTATTCGGCATCTGACTGGGTGGGAACCACGATGGCCATCTCAAGAGATCGAGATTCCATGCCAAATCTATATTAATCAAACGCTCTTAATTAAAATCAACATAAATCTGACCAAAAAAGTCTCCATGCGTATATATAAACCACTTTGAAGACGACTTATCAAACACACAGTTAGTTAATTAAAATCGTGTCGTCTGCTATTATTTGTAAAATATTTCAAATTATGACCAAATATGGCAAGACGTAAGATTGATTTTGTAATTTAACGTACCAGTGATTTGTTTCGTTTTCCTGACCCCCTATTTGTACTTCCCTCAGCCATGCTGCAGCTGGTTTTAGCACAATTACTTAATTTAGTCGACCACGCCCTGACAGTCTTCTTCCTTGTTATCTCACGGCATTACTGATTGCATGTAAATATATCTTGTTGACTATCTGTGCTTCTTAAGGGATGGAGCTACTGGATGTAGGCCTATATGTATTGATCCGTCATCGCGGAGCGGGGCGTAGCTCAGCGGTAGAGCGTCCGCATGAGGTGCCATAGGTCGACGAATCGATCTTTCTTAGTGGACCCGTTGGGTTATTTACCGTTCCAACTAGTGATCCATGACTGGTCCATCAAAGGCCGTGGTGTGTGCTATCCTGTCTGTGGGAAAGTGCACATAAAAGATCCCTTGCTGTTATTCGAAGAAGAGTAGCATACGTGGCGGCAGCGGGTTTCCTCTGTGACCAAGTGTCGATATACCATCGTGCGTTTGACATCCAATAACTGCTGATTAATAATCAATAATTATGTTCCAGTTGTGTCGTTAAACAAACATACTTTATCTCTTTGTTTATCATTAGGCCTATTACCGCCAGTGTTAAATTTTCAGATTTATATATGTCTGTGGGAATATATAAACTGATTAACATATGACATAAGAACTGACTCTTAATTTGATTCTGTTTGTGGTGTCTGATTTTATCTCTACTGCATTTGTTTCTAAAGAAGGCATAACATGTTAGTTCCAGTTCTGGTGGTATTGGGGTTTTGTGTGGCCAGCAGTCAACCTCAGATCCCTACTCTTTCGCCAGCAACACTTGCCCCACCTTTACCTGGACACGGTACAGTGGCGCCACCATTGCCAGGTGGAAGTCGTTAGTTAATTAAAACTTATTTACATACCTATATCCAATCAAGATTTGCAACTGTAAACCACCTTACATTGTAATTAAAATCGTTAACAAAATGCTAACATTATTAGGAGAGAAACCAAGCAAGATTCGAACATGTCTGTCACTGTCACGTAGTCCAGCTGCCTCGACTGCCTGTTCAGGACAGAAGTTAGTGTTAGTATAATAGACGAAACCCGCTACTGTTGGTCAGTAGCAATGTATCTTTTATATGCACTTCCCACAGACAGAACTGTACATACCATGGCCTTTGTTAAATCAGTTGTGGACATTGGTCGATGGAAGTGGAAGTACACCTACTCATTGAGTCTTGCTGAGCACTCGCTCTGGGTTGGACACGGTACTGGGATTAAACATATCATATGCTACGAATAGGATTCGAACCCAGTATATACCACTCTTAAATCCGACTCGTTTTACAACTGCACCACGGAGACCAGTATATAAAGCTTGCCCAAGATTGTCTAGAGTGGAGAAACATTATACAGACGTATAACGTTGCATTATTTTGTTGTCTACCAGACCTGGTATCATAATGGTTTACCTTTATAAATTCTCGACTAATTTTGTTATCTTGGTAAATTTACCGACTCTCAAAAGTCACTTGCCAATCAGTCGAGGAAAGCAGCCTTTCGTTAACTAGGAAAATGAGTGACTGGTACCGACGTGTGCTATCATATCACATTCATTTAATGCTAGATGCAAATACCGGTTACAAAACGTTTTGTCTCGGTAGCAGAACGCTCGCCCTATTGAACGTAAAGGTGTTGTCCTGTTAGTAGCACAAAAAAAAGGATATTTAAAAAGTTATATTCTGAGAATTCCACTGTTTACATGTTATATGAAAAGGTACTATTACGGTTATTTTTAAATTAAACACACTAATCAGAATTATACACAATTTCATGTATGTTTTCTATTCAGCATGCGTTGATACGCTTACTAACTGTGACCAGTTTCCAGACGACTCTTGCAAAGCTCCATACGAGACATGGGCCAAGCAGAACTGCACAAACAGATGCAAGTTTTGTCGCGGTAAGATCTCTAAAACCATTTAAAACATTTTGCTTATTCCGTTGCATGGGAGAAGCTTCAGTATTGAAACCATTGATCAGAACCAATGTTTGGCATCATTCTACATTAATGACATCTGCAGGTTTATCCACAATATCCACCAACATTGATATAGAAGACTGTATCAATACAAAAAGTATATATATAAATAGATGAAAAGCAGATATTTTGTAACTATGAAACTGCTACTTTTTTTTAATTGTTTGTTTTTATTTTGACATAAGTACATATAATGTGAAGTACAAAACATGCTTTGAATATATAACATTGTTGTCGTTAAATATTAATTAACGGTGATTCTACTTGGTGTTGATTTACATCTGCAATTCCAACGTATTTTTCTATAAGTTCTGTTTCTATTGCAGGACCAACACCCCCGCCTCCAGAGTGTAAAACAACCTGACAGATTGCGAGGCATAATATATCTCAAGAATACATGTAATGACCCTCGTTATACACAGTGGGCGGAGACCCAGTGCAGATACTACTGCCGCAAGTGTTCACGTACGTCCCACCGTTGTATAAACCTTATTGTAAATCATGTTGTTGTTTAAAAATCAGTGTCGTTTTAAGGGAACCATATAATATTCCGATACATTTTGCTAATATAGGTCTACAGCATGTCTATATAAATTAAGCAACTGCATGCATAACCACATGATTCTATATGCATGATAGTATGATACGTCCTATTTACGATCTCTGATAGTTCACTTCTGAAGAGATCATACAGTGGATGTAAATTGCTGCACTTGATGTGGCCAATACATCGACTAGGAGCTCGCCTCAGGATTTTGAGAGGTGGGTCGTTTTTGGCTCATGCTGAGACACAAAGTGCTTCTCACGAGGGCGCGATATCCAAAAATAATAATTTTAACATTGAAAAAAATAAAGTCACCGGTAGGGGTTGGGAGGGGGGGGGGGAGTCGATCGACCACCTATTGGCTACGGTCCTGCTACATGATAAAAATACGTGACTAAATTGTTTTTGGGGCATTGTACACGGCTGGAATGCTCCTTTGAAATACATGCATCGTTTGCACGTGTTTCTTTGCTAATTATTATATGACATGAATACAGAGTATATTATGACTATAGACATAATTATATCAAGAGCCCTGCATGAGAGTCCTGCATGAGAGCCCTACATGCTGACGATTTTGCTTTATGGAATGCCGCAGATAACAACAGCAAATTACAGAATACATTGGACACAATCGGTCAATTGGCAACAGACTGGGGAGTACAAATAAACATCCCCAAGACGGTCACCACTAAGTTTTCCTTCTCACTGTCAAACAAAAGAGAAGATGTCAAACTCAAGCTGAATGTATCTTCTCACTGTCAAACAAAAGAGATCTCAAACTCGAGCTTTCGGTTTCTCACTGTCAAACAAAAGAGATCTCAAACTCAAGCTGAATGAGACTTCTCACTGTCAAACAAAAGCATCCACTATCCATTAAAGTATCCACTAGGCTTATCACAGTGTTCTATTTTATTTTTTCAAACTTGTCTTAATACCACATGTCAATCTGCTTTATTTGTCTTTCATATTGGAGGCATTTATAGAATAACTGTTATTGCTAGGGTAAAAATGACGTAAAAAGACATCGTTTCATAGTTGATGAAGACTGTTTATTACAGGGACACAGGGCCCGCCAACACCATGTGTTGACAAACTTCCAAACTGTTTGCAATTCAGTAAGGACGCCTGCACGCGGCCTGACTATAAACTGTGGGCCGAGGCTAACTGCGAGAAGCACTGCATTTTATGCCATAGTAAGTATATAATTATCTGAAATGAGCACGAATCACAATGTTACTTATAGATAGATGTAGGTAAGAGCAACCGTGTGTCAAATGAGTTACAATACAAACAGTACGTACGTGTACACACACACACACACGCTCGCGCACGCTCTCACACCCACACCCAAATCGAATCGGTGCTCGTGCGTGCGTCCACAAACTTTTATCTTAGCAGAGCTTGACATTTTATCTTTTATTTCAAGTGTAGTGTGCGTGTCGAGTTGTAGGCCTACTGCTTCTTTTTAGACTGCTGCATTTTTATTTTCACTCCTTTTCTATTTTACTTTTATGTCGAGCAATATTCCACCTGCTCCAGCATATGGTGTCTACGTATGACAACTTCTGAGATACTTTATGGCCTGTTCGTTATATGCTGATTATAAGCAACACCATGTCCTAAGTCTGACTCAGAAGTTGTTTCATCAGGGTTATACAAAGTTTAACGACACCACTGGAAAACATTGCTTATTAATTAGCGGTTATTGGATGTCAAACGCACCGTTATATAAAGTTTGTTTGTTTAACGACGCCACTGGAATACATCGATTATAAATCAGCGTTTACTGGACGTCAGCCTAATGTCATATTGACACATGGTCTCAGAGAAAACTGGCTGTCGCCGCTACACGTGTGGGCTACTCTTCAGAAAAAACAGCAAGGTCTTGTATGTGCACTATTCAATAGACACGATAGCACACACCACGGAATTTGTATCACTGGTTGGAACGGGAAATCACCCATAAAATGTTTTGCGCTATGGAGGATTGATCCCTCGACCCATCCCGCCTCGGACACATACTCTACCTCTGGACTACGTCCCGCTCCTCACGGTTATATCGACACTTGGTCACAGAGAAAACCTTAGAACTACCGCATATAATATATATATATAGGCTACTCTTCTTTGAATAACAGCAAGTGATCTTTTATGTGCACTTTCCCAAACATGATAGCACATATCACGGTAGATCAGTCTTGGATCACTGGTTGGAACGGGACATAACACAACTGGTTCACTGAGGAGGATCGGTCCGTCGACCTATCGAATCCCAGGCAGACGCTCAAGGTTGTGCTGATCTACGCTGGTCTCCCCTGGTCTCCCCTACTGCCTTGTCTTTGAGAGAGTGCATATAAAAAATATCCCTTGTCGTGGGTGGGCACCTCCCCATGGGTACAGCCTCGACGCTGGATCCTTTGATGGCGGACCGTGACCATGGGGAGGAGTGCCTGAACCTTGAGTGGATAGGCGCATCGTCAACAAAACCTTGACTGACTGACTGACGGGTGGGTATTCGAGGCCTGCGTGTCCTCAAATGAGCCTCAATTGGATATGTATACGCACCTTGAGGCTTCTGTATTTCAACATACATGTATTAAAATTGATAATATCAAATAAAATTTCGTGTGACTACAGACATGACAAAAACATTAGGCCTACCCTAAACGTCTTTAATTCGAAATTGATGATAGGATTCTTTCGTTTTAAAAAATGATTATGAAACTACACGCTGAAAGTAAATTTAATAATTTGGTTATAACATTAATAGCTCTTTTTAACATTTCTCTTTAAACAGAACCTACCGACAACGGTGACCCCTGTGCCTGCCACAACACCTCATCCTCCAATAGCGGTATTACCGGGATCCGGATAAGTCTAAAGATCACTGGACACGTTATTCGATCCGAGCTCGCAGTTATAATTAACATCAGATATTAAAGAAGTAGGCCTAATACACTATCTTCAAGAGTTGTTGTTTGTAAAAATTTGAAATAATATACGCAAGTTGTTGTTTGTAAAAATTTGAAATGATATACGCAAGTTGTTGTTTGTAAAAATTTGAAATGATATACGCAAGCATGTGTGTGTGTGTGTGTGTGTGTGTGTGTGTGTATGTGTATTTGTGAGTGTGCGTGTGCACGCTGTATGTATGATAACAGACTGTGTTTTTATCACGTTACCAGACTTTAGATAGGAACATGGTAAATACGTAGATAGACAGATATATACAGTAGATATATGTAGATATATATGTAGATATATACAGAGAATGAGAGATGTATGTATGAATGTATGTGTGTATGTGTGTGTGTATGTGTGTGTGCATGTATACGCTGTATGTATGATAACAGACTGTGTTTTTATCACGTTACCAGACTTTAGATAGGAACATGGTAAATACGTAGAT
>JAUTCZ010017790.1:0-22104 GCA_032273805.1 Melanodrymia brightae | reverse complement strand
CTCTCATAATTCTATATGCATGTAATTATGTACTTACCGTAATTAATCGGTCTATTTGTAAACGGCCCGAGTTATTCCGACAAGGGAAATACCTCTGTTGTGCATTTTTTTGGTGAAAAACGGGACCCTTGACAAACTGGAATCCTGTCTGAACCGGATATTTATTCGGATCCTTAGGTTGTCTGGTTTAGGCATGTTTCACTGTATTTGCCATCTGAGAAATTGAAAATGTTTGATAGTAAGATAGCAACTTTTTTTGACATATGGCCTTTTTGTTACCATGTGAATATTTGCAACAAACCATGTTTTATTTTTCATATCTTTTATTCTTTTAAGTTGATTGTTTCTTTTGTCTCAAAATTGCAGAAGATGGTTATGCAGAAAGTTTGGTGTACATACTTATACCAATGCTACCAATACCTACCTGAGGAAGTTTCTGACAAAGATAGTGTGTATTTTCTCCGCAACACGGCAGGAATGGTTCCTTTGCCCAACTCCATCGATGAAGCTGATGACACCATGCCCGGATACTTAGAGTTTGGAATTCTTAATGGTCATTCTCTAGTCATGTTAGAACAGATCATTACACAGGTAATTCCCTTAACAGTGCTCTTATCTTGCTCGGGGATGAGAAAAACAGGAGAATAATGATTGATAGAGAAATGATAACGTCTCAGAGGTTTTTTGGTCTTTTTATTATGCGTAGCAGGATCGTTTACACTAGTTATTGGCTACAGTAGCTCAAGTTCAAGTATATTTGTATATTATACTTTAGATCTCTGTCAATAATCATTATGTCAAGTTGTTCAACGACACTGTATATGTGTTCGTTCTCACGTGTGTGTGTGCGTGCGTGCGTGCGTGCGTGCGTGCGTGTGCATAAGTGTGCCTGTGTGCATAAGTGTGCCTGGCTGTGTGTTTCTTCAGGTCGGTCACGCTGTAAACAAAGACAAAATGGAGTGACTTGAGGTGGGGTTTTGCAAATATTTATTTTACCATGGTGTGGGTGCGGGGGGAGGAGAGTTGGGGTGTGTGGGTGGAGTACTGATTACGTCACAGGTGGGACCTATTGGCAATTTTATTTCCCCCACCCCTGCCCTAATCTCATGTTATTGAAATCTGTCTTGTTGTATATCTTATTTATTGAATACTGAACGAGGTGGGGTTAACAATTTACTTGGGTGAACAAACGATTAGGTCTATAAGCTTCTTCTTTTCAAAAGTGGTGTAACATTTTTGAGGTTAACTTGAAATTTATTTATTTTTATTTAGGTGTATATGCCACTCTTATCATACAACCAGCACAGAAATTTTGAGATTCAGCCAAGAAGATGGTCTATTAGAAGCAATTCTCCTCCAGCATCACCTCCTTCCGAAGTGACGCCAAAGAGAAGTGAAATACTCAACTGTGCTGAAACGGGTGCCAAAGCTTTGCTTCGAGACGACTTCTTCGTAAACATGCAAAAGTTTGCCTCCAATATTACCCGTACGCTACAGCAGATTGAAGGAGAAGTCAGACTTGATGTTCCAGAGATTGTTCTCGGTGATAATATTGATGAAATTTTCAATAATCCTGAACTGATGGCTATCATTCGGGAGAAGTGTGCGGAATGGGAAAATCAGGTTGGTGTTGCTCTTACACAGCAGTTGGAGAAAACTCGCCAAGGAAATGGTCCTGTAGCAGAAATTGACTTTTGGCGTGAAAGAAATGCAGCACTAAGTGCTCTGTCAGAACAATTAAAGATTCCTTTGGTGCTTCAGATGTTGGACATATATAGTCAAGTTGAGTTGGACATTGAAAGCAGGCGTCCTGATCTCAATAAATACTATGTGGAAGCCAAAGACAATGTCCGATTCTTGTCCACCCTTGAGAGACATTTCAAGAATATTGCTCACGGGGGAACATTTCAAATTGTGATTGAAACAATTCCATCAATGATGAACGCGCTTCGAATGGTGTGGATTATTTCTCGACACTACAACAAAGATGAATTAATGGTTCCCTTGATGGAAAGGATTGCTTGGGAGTTGGCTGAAAGAGTTGCTAAAATCATTAATGTTCGCACACTATATGAGTGAGTTCTATGTCGTTGGATTGTGTCATTGTTGTGTTATATATCTGACATGTGTGTCACAAATGACTGCACTTTCTCTTCGTACCAACACTACTACATACCCAATTGATTTCGACAACAGTTATTACAATAATCTATACACTTATAATGTATATACGTTTTCCCTGATGATTATCTTTCGTCAAAATTTCCAGAATTACTTGTCACTTTCTCAAAATTACTGAGGCATTCTTTTATTATTGACAATTTGTAAAGATTGTAAAGTAGAAAGTCATACTTACACACAGACACTATACCATACACAAATGCCATTACTCACATTGACTCTATGGCACGGAGTCTTTGCACTTTCCTTGAGTCAGTTCACATTGTTTTCCAGCTATTTACCAAAGACATAAAATATTGCTATTTTGACTGAACGCAAAATATTAAATTCATTTTTTAGCAATGGCACAGCTGAGGTGAAACGAAAGACATCAGAAGCCAAAAGGATGTTGAATGTCTGGAAGGATTCTTACTTTGAAGTACGGGCTAAGATTGAAGCATCTGGCCGAGACCAGCGCTGGGAGTTTGATCGCAAGAAGCTGTTTGAGAGAACCGATTACATGGCCAATATCTGTGAGAATCTCCACGATGTAGCACAGGTAGGTGTATTAGAATGATGTTTATTCATTTAGTTAAAGATAATCACTCAGAATTTTGACGCGTAAAGCGTAATCACATGATAACGGAGGGAAGCAAATTATACAGAAAAAAGTATCCTTGTTTAGCCATGTAATTGCATACAATTATTATATGATTATAAACGTCAACAGAAATGTCAATGGTATTATATTACATACAATTGCCTGTTTTATGTCGTACGAATAACGCCACAAAACATGCTACCAAATAGTTTGAACACTTCTAATTTTAATGCTATTAATATGTACTATATTCTCCAAATAATTTGGACAACAAACAAAAGTTGGCAATAGCATTTGTTGTGGTTGAAATGGTTCTACAAATAGTGAAGCCAGTCATACTACTGCCTAGTGAGAACAATAAATATAAAACTACAACTTAAAATATCAAATGAGCTGGGTTCAGAAAATCAACTGGCATATTGACTGGTTTACATGACAGTTAATGTCATGTCACAGACATATTATTTCAGAATCCATGCACTTTTTCACATAGGTTTTGGAAGAGTTTTACAACATTTTTGGCCCCGAGTTGAAGTCTGTGACTGGTGATCCCAAGAGAATAGAGGATGTTCTGCAGAGAGTTGATGCACTAGTGGAACCAATTGAAGAGGTAACTGCCTTTAGTATACATAGCACATAACGAACGTTTTACCAGTTTTATCTGTAAAATCTGTTGGCCCTTAAAGAAAATGGTGGTAACCATATATTTTTATACCCCAGTTTCAATGGTTTGAAAAAATTATTTCTGCATGTATAAGTGAGAGCTTAAAAGATTGGTATAATGTGTCACATTTCTGTCAAATGTATTACACTTCCAGTATTATTGGTTTCCTTTATTTTATGTCCAGATGAGATTGCATGATGCAAATTATCAAGTTGAGTTGCATCTCGTAATGTATTCAGAATCATTTTCAGTCACTCTTATTGAGCAGACTGCACATGTTTCAATATAGTGCCAATATAATCGATGCTTTTTTTTCTCAGGTGGATTTTGATCCATTTAACCAGCGTGAATCTACCCAGTGGCGTCATGTTATGGATTGGTTTAACAAAGAAGTGGACGAAATTGAACGTGAAGCCAAAAATTTTATAGATGACTCATTCCAGTCCCTGCGTTCTGCTGAAGGAGCCTTTGATATGTTGCTCAACTTCAAACATATCAGATCACGTGAAGCTATCAACAATCAGATGATGCAAAAGTTCAAAGATATCTTAGCACAGTATGAAAAAGAGGTTTGCAATCTATTTTTAGTTTCTTTATAACAAATACCGGTATCTTTTATTCAGAGTCAATCCCGGTCTTCATGGTGCATTGGTTATGTCCCATTCCAACCAGTGATCCACGACTGGTCTATCAAAGACCATGGTGTGTGCTATCCTGTCTGTGGGACAGTGCACATAAAAGATCCCTTGTTATTCAGTAAGAGTAGCCGATGTGACAGCAGCGGGTTTCCTCTCTGACCAAGTGTTGATATAACCGTGCGTTTGACATCTAATAACCATTGATTAATAATCAATGTTCCAGAGGTGTCGTTAAACAAATAAACTTTTTTTTATTTGTATATGTATCAAATTGATCAATAACATATTTTTTACTTTACAGGTTGACACAATGCATAGCCTGTTTATAGAAAATGTTGACAATCCAACGCTGAACAAGAACAACCCACCAGTTTCAGGCTCTATATTCTGGGAGAGAGCGCTGTTCTACCGCATCAAGCACACGATCATCAGTTTCCAGAGCATTGACGAAATGATGGTGTCGGACAGTTTAGGAAAAGCCGTGAGTTATATTTCATTTTAAAAATTGATTCAGATTTTTACAATGTTGTCTTTGTCTAATCCAAGTTACTGACTTGTGGTCATATGTCATTGTTCAGCCTTTCAACTCGCAACTTTTATTTAAAAAGTGGGTTACAAAAAGCCTGACAGCATCAATAAACACATGTCATATTCCACTGATAAATTATAACTAATAATTATGTGAATTTTTTTTAGTTTAGTTGGTAGCTAATTGTTTTCTTTTTGTGCTGGGGTATCGTTAAGCATTCATTCATTTCGTTGCATAAAATGTTTTATTTGTTTCATCCTTGCATCTATGTTGTGTCTTTTAGGCTCGGGCGAAGTATTTGAGTGTTGGGAAGCAGATGAGGGCCTTTGAAGAAGGCAAGTACGAACAGTGGAAAGAACATGTGGAGCAAGTTCTGCCCTCATTGCTCAAGCACAACCTTCTGATCAAGCCAACACATCTTCAAACTAACAACGCGTTTCACAATCAACAGCTTCAACTGCAGCAACAGCAGGTGCAGGCAATAACTCAGATACAACAGCAACACCGTCAGTCTTTGAGCGGTGGTGCTGGTGGTGGTGGTGAGGAGCAAGCTGAAAATGTTACAGGTGCGTTCATATTTATTTAGAAATAAAAACAAGGTCTCTGTCTTAACCACTGAATGTTCTCAACATTTCGTCAATAGATTATTGACATCATCAGGAGAAGACGTATTTATTTATTTATAACATACAGCCTCAAGTTATATTTACAAAAGTTTTATCTCACAGGAATGATGTGTATTATTATATTATTATACCCGTGCTTGAACGAAGTCAGGGTTGAATAGTCAGGGTTATATAGTCTTGTTAGTTCATGTGTCCGTGCATCTGTCCGAATCGTTGCTACAGAATATCTACTACATTAATTGATATAGGGTCATCAAACTTTGTGAAGAGGTACAGCACACCAAAAGTAGGTCACTATGAACTATATCTTGACCAAAGGCCTACACAGAAGATACTTTTACCCTTCATTCGAGTGGAAATAAGTTGCCTTCACTTGAGTTAAAATACTATTATTCTAACTACAAAATACTTTTTCTAATCCAACAAATAAACTTAACCCAAGTCGTAACTTTGTCATCTGAAATCCATTGTAGATTAGATTATATTATCGGACACTTTGATCTCATTTTATTATAAACTATTTTTGCTTATGTTTTATGTTGTTATGCTTGCATGAAACTTTTTATTTTACAGGAAATGTTTTTTTACATATAAAATTTTTGCAATTTAGAAATTAGTCGAGGGCGGATACAGGAATTTGAAAAATGGGTAGGGGGTTACAATATGTTTCAGAATTGGAAACAAGGCATGTAAAATCTTGTAGCCAAAACTACATTAATACGGTATATGTTTTCTCTAAAAAAGGGATTAGGTGCATACCCAATGCAATGCTAGCAACCACCCATGATAGTAGTCTTGAATTAAAGTTTATGAAAAAAAACTTTTTAAATCTTGAAACATCGAGATTTATCAATAACAGTTTTGTATTTTATATCTAATATTTAGTTGTTCAGTCTGAGTTGACAGAAACAATTCTTCGGACTTCAGATGGTGTTGGTATGTTTTGTAATACTTGTGTGACCGCTCAGTGCATTTCCTTTTCCTAGTATTAGTTTACAAATAATGTCAGTTGAACAAACATGAGTTAACACAGTTTGATTTTGTAGTGTATTTTAGTGCATCAATTACACTGTGATTTTATGGTTGATTTTATATTCAGGAAACAACAGATTAAACCTCATTTGGAAAAACGAAAATTTTAAGTGAAAAAAATAATAATGTTGGTTTGTTTAACCACACCACTGGAGCACATTGATTAATAATCAGCAGCTATTATATGTCAAACACATGTTTATGTTGACACATGTTCTCAGAAGAAACCTGCCACCACATAGGCTACGCTTACTGAATTACAGCAAGGGATCTTTTACCTGCTCTTTCTCACAAACACGATAGCATACACAACAGCCATTGATGAACCAGTTGTGGATCACTGGTTGGAATGGGAAATAACTCAGCAGGTTCACTGAGTCGGGTCGATCATTGAACCTCTTGAACCTCAATCTTTCACTGAGCTACGTCGCGCTAAAAATCTTAAGTTCACAATTTACAAAATAATGTAATGCACTTGAACAAACTTCTAGTAATGTAATGCTTCTTAAATTTATTTTCCAGGGAAAATATAAATGCATTGTAATAAACATAATACTACACTCATTTTTATGACTTGACGTTTTTGTTATAACCCATGTAGTTTAAGCCATTTAACTAGGTAGATTTGCTGGCTTGTAAACAAGTTACCTATTGACATTGCTAATTTGCGTAGAGCTTTTTTACTCATCTATTGGGTAGACATGGATATGACCTGCAAGTCACTAAAACGGGTATTATTCGTGCCTTTAATTTTCGCATTTGTAGTTTAACCATAAAATTACAATCATGCAAATAATTACTAGCAAAGATAAACGTTTAAAAAGACAACAATAGTGTTTTTGCAACACAAAAATACATATATTATAGAGAGTTGATAGTTTTTCGAAATTGCGAAAAATTTGCAGCCACGAATATTTCCCAGTTTTACAGTATAGGATAAATTTCTTTAGTTAAAGATCATCGCTCACCATTTCGTCAGGAAAATTGAGATCACGTGACTAAAGCAATGGAGCCAGCTACAAGAAAATGATTTTGCGTATATTCATTATATTATAAACAGAAGCAAAAACATTGTCTGTCTTTATCTACATAATTGCATACATTTATAGTATGACTACAATCAACAACAGAAATGTCAAAATGTCATTATATTGCCTAAAATTTCTCTGTTTACAATATACTAATCGATCGCCAAAAACATCTTTTTGGATAGTTAATACACTGTTTAAGGTCACGCTATTGTCTGGAAATGCAGCAGAGCGAAATTCATGTTATTTGCCCCTGAGACCGAGCTGCATGCCTCTTGTCACGTGGTGCCTAATTTCCTGCAAAACCGTGAGCGATTGTCTTCAATTTAATATATCCTACATGAAACCAGTATACATTCAGATTTTACAAATGCAATTATAATTGTGGATTTTTCGACTGTTGCCTGGAGTGAATCCTCATTGCACGCTTTTGAACATAAGTTGTTTTCCTATATAGCTGCACACTGTTTTACTTTTCCAGCACTTAATGGGAAATCTTTTAGAAAATAATGTACAATAGCTTATAGGTTTAGTCAATAATATATTACAATATTAACTCAGCTTTGTATGTATATTAAGCCGGATGGTGTAATGTAATACATTACTCAATAAGATAGCAAAGTATTCCTGACTACTCGTCTGAATTAAAGATAAAAGTTTGTTTATTTAGCGATGCCACTGGAACACATTGATTATAAATCAACAATTATTGGATGTCAGATGCATAGTTATATTGACACATAGTCACAGAAGAAACGTGCTGCCGCCACATAGAATACTCTTCTTCGAATATAGACAGGATAGCACAGACCATGGAATTTGATAAATCTGTCATGGATCACTGGCTGAAACAGAAAATTGCCCATAACATGTTTTGCGCTGTGGAGGATCGATCCCTCGGCCCATCCCGCCACAGGCAGACACCTTACCTCTAGCCTACATCCAGCTCCCATCACCTGAAGTAGTCCACCTACATGTACTATGCCTTACGTTAGACATACAACATGTACGTCTCATCTTTAATGTCTCCATGCTTATTTGTGTTATGAAAGTACATGTACTAACTAATTCCCATTTTGTTCGTAAGCTGTTTTTTGTGTGATTTAATATATTATAGGTATTTTTCTATTTATATAGTTCATAAGAGCTGTTTTCTGGTGTAATTAGAATATTAAAGCAATTGTTTTTCCTTTGGTCTCATTCATAAGACATGTTCTATGTTATTGAAAAAAACAATTAAGCTGTTTTTCCATTCACATCATTCATAACAGCTGTTGAATTGTGTGATAGAAGATACATGTACTAAATAATTTGTTTCGTTCTTCTTGTTCATAAGAGCTGTTTTCTTGTTTGATTAAAGATATTAATTTGTTCTTTCATCCATACATTTATTATCATAACAGCTGTTTTCTTCTGTTTTAAAGTCATGTATTGTAAATTTCAGTCTGTTTTTAATTGTTTCTTGGAATGACATTAAAAACCTTCTTTTAACTATATTAACTATATAATTTACTTGTTACGTATCGTTTGGTTAACTAAAATGTATATTCTTAACAGCTCGATTGTATAGGGATGAACAAATTGTTCGTTGAGGTAAAGTTAATTATTTTAATGTTTTTATTCAGTGTTAATATTTTGATATTGATGTAATATTAAACTATAGTTAACTACCTGTTGCCCACACCACGTGTCTACATAAACATTTTTAACTCCTCTGGTCTAGACATTAAAAATGTTATAAACACTGTGCTAAGAGTGACAAGAATTTTTAGACGTATTGATGATTTAAATAAGTATTCAATTTTGTACCAAGCAAAGCATTGTTACTTTAAAATTAATATTGAAATTCATTATTGTAATATTAATTCAGGTGGGTTTCAAATCAAGTACCTCGTAGATTTTGATCCTGAGCTTGTGGAAATAATTTCTGAGACAAAATATATTGAGCAGCTTGGATTTTCTGTTCCTGAGTTAGCCAGAAATGTTGCATTGCAGGTAAAGACTTTGTACTGTATACTTTTTGGACTACATTATAGGTAAAGATGTTGAAATGTATCATTTACTTTCACAATTAGCGGCGTTCAAATATTAATCAGATGTTATGTGACTTTACAGTGGTAGGATGGTAGACAACATTGTTTTTACTGCAAAATTTTATTAATTTTCTACACAAACCCTTTGTGTGAAGCTTGATAATTAATGCAATATATTAAATATAATAATTATAATTATTGAGGTTTTTTTTTAATGAAATGATTTGTAATACCATTGAAGACAGTATTAAATGTTATAGCTTTATTATTTACTCTGCATAAATTTAAATATTTAAATTGTCTAAAATATATCGACTGTATAAATTGAATTTCAGGAAGAAAAATACATCAAGTATGTTGATGACCTGTTGCGCATGCTACGCTCGTTCCATGCATTGTTGGAATCTTTGGATCATGCTGAGGTAATCTAGATTTTGGTAAAACGTTAGAGAAATGTTTCTTCTGATCCTGTTGATGGCAATCTGCTATAAATGGTGTAGACATTATTGAGTATTGATAGGCAAGATGGATAGATACCTCATGGCTCAGGTATGCTTATGAAATGTTTCGATTTTTATCAGATTTTTTAACTGTTATTTGTGATTTTTGTGTCAATAATTATTATTCTCAAAATGTCCATCTTTGATATCACTTGTGGGAATTGAAAACCATGGGCGATGATGTTTATTCTCAAATGCCAAATCTATTCATGGTCTATAACACAATTCACTTGTACTTAAATTTTTTATTAAAATTGTCAAAAAATGGTTATGTGTGATTTTAATGTCACAAAACGAGTGAATAATGTTCTGACAGAATATCAACATGAGTCACAGTGGACAAAATTATCGTTGATCGAGTTTGTTTTCTTTAAAAATGTGTAAATCTATTTTTTAATATGAAATTTCTACAATTTAGGCCATATTATTGGAAGACAATGTTCGAGAATTGAGACGGGTTTTGAGACCTGGGGCAAAGCGGCTCAATTGGAATTCTTTGGGCATCAGCGACTACGTCAACAAATGCAAAGCTGTGAGTTTTTCTTTTCTTTCTCTAATGTATACATGTATGTACTTTACAAACAAAATACTCTGTTATCCATTTTATTAGTTGAATTCATATGTAACTCACGTCAGTCTCCAGTTTCAATTACTAAGATTTTTTTTTTATCCACGCTTTTATAAGTTAATATTTGTTATATAGTTAACAAAGGACCAAAAGCTAATAAAAACAGTATCCCGTCTTTTAATAGCGGCAAGTATGCTTTATTAATTGTATTCTTGAAATAATGAGGAATACATCTCCTAAAGTAAATATAGAATTACGACGTAGAAATAAATATTAAAAGTGTTGACATGTATAACATTGGCATACCATATTGCTTAAATATATAAATGTTTGGAGAAATTCCTATTGTGGTAAATCTCCAATCCAACTTTAAGACTTTATATGTATTTTATTCAATTAGCCAATTAAATTAATACAATAACTATTGGAATTATTAAAATGTGTGTGGTTTTCAACAATATCGTTAGTACTTCTTCTTCTGCGTTCCCAAAGCCATGCTCAGACTTCCAGTCCTGTTCTCACCAGGAAGGGTTAGTACAATAAACAATTGCATATTTCTTGCTGAGCTGCATTCTTTTTAGGCTATTGCCAAGTTTGAGTCTCTGGTGAACCAGGTTCAGAAAAATGCACGTGACATCAATCAGCGTCTTCTAATGCTGGAGCACGCAAACCTTTTCAAAGGACCACCACCGAAACCAAATGCTCCAGATCTTCTCCCCAACTGCAAGGTAAGGACTTTGCCTGCAAATAAAAGTGATTTTAGAACTAATATAACTTAGTTTTAAGTGAATCATGTTTGTGAGTGTAGGTTAATTTGGTCAGAAATATGTGCTGAATGTAACAAGGATGTCAGACAAATTCCACCTCTTGATATGTATATCAGTCTGGCTTCTAATATTATTCACATATCAATGCATGGGTTGAGCAGACCTCATTTTTAGGATCATAATAAAGTTACACTAATCAGTTTTGTTTTCAAATTTGTATGTACTTATATATACTCCACTGAAAGAAGTCTATGTGTGAAATTTAATTTGTTTAATTCAGCTTTATTGTATCATTTAGATAGATGTACATGTTAATTTGTTATTTAGTTTACTATTATATATAGTAATATATATATTTCTGATTTCAGGAATTTTATGAACACATTGAAAAGGAACGTGCAAAAGATTTTGAAACATTGGCAAGAAAGTACCGAGCAATTGGACCGTTGTTGACAAAAATGGAAGGACTGGTTGTACACACAAACACTGGCAAGTCTCCCAAGCTGAGTCAGTATTATTTATACTGGGAGAAGAAAGTCTATGAAGCTCTGACAAAGGTATTCCATATTGCTGTTACGCAAAGTCATTAAACAGCATGTCAATGATTTGGCATGTTTTAATTATACAATGCATGTATATGGCTATCACACAATCATATGGTATTGTCGACACTATGTTGTAATCCATATTGCAACTAGTTCTTTGTGAGAACATCAAAGATGTACGTCATCTCACAAGTATCAAATACAGTAATACAGTAATCATATTATGGTAGTGTTGAATTTGCACTGAAAATGTTAGTTTTTAACTGACGAAACGTCGAAAATATATACATTCTATTAACTTTTACAGTGGTTTTAGTGGAAACAAATATTTTAAATTTTTAGCAAATTTTTAAATTATAGTTTTATGCTTAAATTTAAGTGGATTTGTGTCTGCACAAATAGATAATAATTGTCAGGTAAAAATATTGGATAAGTATTGGATAACTAATGGCCTTTTATTTTTTATTAATTTGTGGAATGCTCAGAAATATAAAGTATATAGTTTATGGACTTCTGTACTTTGTTTTCTTACAGCTGGTGAGCAAAAACCTGCTGCGGTTCAATGCATCACTGCAAGCAGATAAGCCGTTGTTCCAGGTGGAGACTCTGCTTGCAGTACCTGATGTCGTCCTCCACCCACAGGCTAATGAAGTCTACAAGGTCACCCTGCAGTGTGTCAGGGACTGTGTGGAAGGGTACTAGTACTTTATACTGCTTCCATCTGTATGTATATATATATATATAGAAGTACAGTAACTTTGATTTGGAACATAAGGTTTAGATAATATGTAGCAGATGAGCTTTAGTGAGTCAAATAATTCTAAAGTATACAATTATAAAGTCAACTGCTGTTGGAAGTTCATACCTCTTACCACCTTGGGGATGGATATATATACTAATGTATTCAGTACAGGCTAAACACTACGGAAAATGAAAAACGGTCAAGCTTTTCTAATTCTATATATTTTTCTGTAATAAAAATTATTGCCAATATTATACTTTTTAAACAAATTATTGCTATCTGAATCAAGTGCAAACATATATCTATTTGATGGCTGCTTGAAAGTATGTCTGTCTTTTATGCTTTTTATGTTCTTTGCAGGACAAAACAGTTTGTGCGATGGATGAACGCTACATGCATAGAGACAGTGCCACAGAAAGTTGAAGGAGAAGATGAACCATATGTGTTCAGTTTTTTCCGTGATATATCGGCAAACCCAGAAATCATTGAGCTGGTGGAAATTGTAGCAAGCAATATCAAAAATACTCTCACAAATTTACAGCGATATTTGAACAAATGGAAGAAATACAGGATCATTTGGAAACCGGAAAAGGTACAAGCATATTTTTTGTTGACTTCAATGCAGTTTATGCATACATCCCATGTATATCAGGATGCTCACTCAACCAACAACAGTGAGAGGCCATAGTCTCTTGATTTTAAAATAAGTAATTCCACTAGGAATTTTTAAGGTTTAATGGGGCGAGTTACTTATTTGCACACCAATTATCTCCCTTGTTGCAAACTCGTATTCTAGTTTAATGAACCAGTATAGCACACCAAAGCAATATCTTATTATAGGCACCAAAAGTGCCATAAACAACCTTTTAAACATAGTGTACAACATAGACAAGATACAAACTAACATTAATTCATAACAGTTTTTACATTATATGACAGTATATGATGGTATCAAAAATGTCAAATGAAAATTGCACAAATATATAAATGAACATGAAAAATAATACCTTTATTCAAAGAACTGTGTACACAAATCACTCTTATCTAAGCTTTGTATTCCTTTACTTACAGCTTCAACTTGCAGAGAAGTGGATGCAAAAGGGAATAACAGTGGTTCAGTTTGACGACAAATTTCAGCTTTACTACAAGACAATTGATGAGGTGAATGCATTGCCGAGCATTAAGAACCAGGAGTGCATTCGTTTGCACACAGCACCGCTGTCATCAGCTGTCAGCGAACACGCTAAACAGTGGATCGACTGCTTCGGCAAGCTGCTGCGAGATTCAGCCAAAGAAAGTCTCTATGATCTCAGAGATATGCTTGATGTGAGTATGTTCTGATGGAAGAAACTAAATTCTCTCTATTCAGGATAGAATAAGATCAAATTTGTCACACAAGGGAACTAAATACTTTAGTGCAACGTCTACTCCGTGTCATTCATGTGCCATAACATGAGAAAAGTACTATGTAGTTTATATTTTGTATTTTATTAGTTAATCTTGATTGGCACCATATCTGAAAATGTTCCCCATACCAAAGACTACATATGTGTAAAGTTTCATGCTTTTATCAAAAATAGCACAATTTGTTATAAAATATATAGAAAAATAGCAGTGATAGAAAAGCGTTATTTATGCACATATTTACCTAACTAGTTGTCTCCTGACTGTTTGATTGTTTGCATTAGAACAGTTGAATCCTGTGGCAATGTAATATCATTTTGAAAGAATAAGTACTTAAAAATCATTAATCTGGTGCTTGAGTCATGTTTCGTCAAAGAAAGTGCTCATTTCACTGGCTAGATTATCACCTGCCGTATGTTATCAGTTGATATGGTAAAGTAATCGTGTTTATCTTTTATATTAAAACATTACAAAATAATGTAAATAATGTGAATTGTTTTATTCAGAACAAGTCTGATGACCTGGATATTTCTCCAAGAAGTTTAGAAGATCTCAAATCAGTGTTGTCTTGTATATCTGACATCAAGGTCATGTCACTAGAAGTGGAGACAAAAATCAGAGAAATACAAGAAAGATACAGAACACTCTGTGTCTATTCCATTGAGGTATACTTTGGTACTTTTTCCAATAAAGTTTTAATTTTTATTACTAAGAGATAAATGCTTAACATAATTTATTGATATGGCTATATTCAAAAGTGAACATAAATTAATAAAATATACAAAATATAAATTATAGATATTACCATTACAAATACTGTAAAATGGGTATTATTATTGTTCACGTGTCTAATTTTCGTGTTTGTAATTTAATTATGAAAATTACAATCATGCGAATAATTACTAGCAATTAAATGCAGTAAAAAGACAACAATGGCGTTTCGTAATGCAAAATTTACAAATTGCGAGTTTAGTTTTTTTCAGTTTTACGGTAGTTGATTCATATTATATACACATGCTCATAAAATATGTTGGATTGTATTGCAAATTATTTGTTGTATCTTTCAATCTGTTTCTAAAACAATGTTGGTGAAGCATACATTTTGCTCCGTATTGCCAGATTACAGAAGAAGAGAAAGAAATCCAGCAGAACTTGCCTCACATCTGGTATGACTTGGTTCTTAAATCAAAGAACGTTGATGCTAGTTTGTTGGTTGTCAAGAAGAAATTCACTGAGGTAAGTTTAGGTGTTGTCCATAACGTATATTTTAAAATTTGTTTAGGTTACAGTGATGAACCCAAATATAAATTCTTTTTGCTGTGTTCCGTTACATAAGATTTGCATGTGTTCACCCAGTCAAACGTAAGAAACAATTTCAACTGTCAGTAGCACAACTTCATAGTTCTGTAATTGAAAGGATAATATAATTTAAGTGATGGATTGGACAAATCTCATCACAAATCATAGTCCATGCAATGGTTAATATTTCTATACCTTCACTGGTCACTGGATAAACTTTATAAATTTAGTGTTCAGATAACACTTGTAATTCTGGTATCACATTCCTATTATTCAACTACAGATCACACAAGACGAAATCAAACAGTATCGCAAAGATCTTGAGAAATTCGCTGAAAAATTCCAGATGGAAGGTCCTGTTGCCTGTGGCACTGATCTGGATAAAGGTAGTACTTGCATGCTTTGTGTTTTATTATATAGCATTAATCCACAGCAGTTTGTTCATGGAATTTATTAAACATTATAATTTGTCTGTTGAACATTTTAAAGAAATATTTACATAGGTTGCACAATTCTTTTATATTATATTAGTATTAAATAAATGTATTAATTTCAACATTGATGGATTTAATCATATTTTAAGATATATACAGCTCTCAAATAATTGGCAAGATAATATAGAATGAAACTGATTATCAATCTCACATAAATTACTGAAACATAATCTGTTTGCTCTAGTTATGTTTTGATAATGTCTAACGTTAATGGTTAAGCTATGTGGTAATTTTTGTCATATGCTTTTTATGTAAAACTGGAATAGGATTCAGTAAATAATTCTGTTGCACAATCTCGTTTACTAGATATTTATAAAGGAATGATAAAAACATAAAGTGTGTTTGTTTAACGACGCCATTGGAACACATCGATTATACATCAGCGGTTATTGGATGTCAGTCGCATGGGTATATTGACACTTAGTCTCAGAGGAAACCCACTGCCACCACATGGGCTATTCTTCGAATAACAGCAAGGGATCTTTTATGTGCACTATCCCATAGACAGGATAGCACACACCATGGAATTTGATAAACCAGTCGTGTATCACAGGCTGGAACGGAAAATAGCCCATAAAAATGTTTTGTGCTGTGGAGGATCGATCCCTCGAGCCATCCCGCCACAGGCAGACACTACCTCTGGACTACGTCTTGCACCTTATAAAAGAATGAAGATTTGCCAATATAACTGTAATCATTATAAGTGATGACTGTTTACTAATATTGCTGTTTGTTGTTTGTGAAATACAGGTCTTGAGCTAATGAAGGTGTATCGTGTGGAGGTCTTGCATTATGAGGAAAACCGGCAGGAGCTGGCCAATGCAGAAAAACTGTTTGACTTGCCCATCACAATGTACCCAGATCTGATTGATGTCCAGAAACAAATGAGGGCTCTAGAGCTGATCTATGCACTGTATGAAGAACAAACGGTATGTTTCCTATCACCTCCCCGTGCGTCCATTCAAATTGTTTCAAAGTTTGTGACCCGTTATATGTAGGGAACGAGACGTTTTTGCATACCAAAACTGGGTCACTGTGACCTATATCTTGAACTATGACCTCTATAGAAGAAATTTAGGTTTCCACAGCATAACTTGCACACTAATTGATATATGGGTCATCTAACTTTGTATGTATGAACGGTGGGCACATCTGCGAAGCCAGTGCTTCGAGTTACATCTTGTTTATATTCCATGATTGCTTTTAATATAAAAGTAACTTTAAACCACCAAACATATTTTTGTATTATGGTGAGTCTTTGTATTTGAAACATTGTATTTAATTTTATTGGTAAAATATTTATTTTTGTTTTTTAGGCTGCCAGAGAACAGTGGTCAGAGACTTTGTGGTCAAACCTCAATATCCAGGTGTTGCAAGAAGGCATTGATGGCTTTCTTAAAAACTTACGCAAGATGCCTCGTGATGTGAAGTCCATGGAAACAGCCAGGAATCTGGACGACAAGATGAAAGAGTTCAAAGATTCTCTACCACTGTTTGTCGATTTGAAGCATGAGGCACTCAGAGAAAGGTACATTGAAATTCAATATTGGGGTGGTAAATAAAAAAATTAATGGACGCAAATAATAAAAATTTGGAAAAACTAACAATAAAGAAATATGACGGTTTAAATTGTCATGACTTTATAACAACACAATAAAATCACTTAATTTATTCTTTAAATATATTTTTTCTTTCCGCAATCACTTATTGTGGAATATGTTTGCATAATGCCATTGCGCACAATGATATAAAAAACCACCAGCACATTCATCTTATGTTGGTCCCACTTCAAGGGAAACCCGGCTGCACGAAATTCAGTGATGAACAAGCTCTTGTCAACACTGACAATATCAAAAAAGCTTGCCATAGTTTACTGGCGTCTTATACCAATAAAACAATAAACATCCAATGATGAATGTTAGTATCTAGCAGTGAGCGAATACTGTTTCAATAGAAATAATATTCCTGTAGCCCCTAAAAATTTGAGTCTATAATAAGACATCGATCTGCATTGAGCACAAGAATCATTAGATGGTAAAGCATGTGTGGTGCATGTTGGTTGTTAGCTATTATAGTTTCGATGGAGCCTCAGACTGGTGGGATTTTTTTTGTATCCTTGTGTGCAATAGTAGTATGCAAGCATGTTCCAGGATAAGTACAGCTAGAAAAACAAAATTCTCAAATAAATTTAAAAGAAAACATTCTGAGGCTGATTGATTACCAGGTAATGTTGGTTGTAGTCAATGACTCAGCAATGACAATGAAAGACACAATATGCTGGTGCATTAAGGTCTTGATCATATTTCAGTTGGAAACAGCTTCACAGATGCAGTACTTTCTAATGATGTGTATCATTTTATGCACGAATCAACTATAAACGAGATATTGTATTTAACAATGTGCTTGTCCTTCTAGACATTGGAAAGAGCTGATGACAAAGACAGGACAGAAGTTTGATATCAACCCTGAAACATTCACCTTGGCTAATGTGTTTGCTATGGAGCTGCACAGATTCCAGGAAACAATTGGAGAGATTGTCACCTGTGCCAGCAAGGAAATGGGTATTGAGAAGGTAAGTGTTTACTTTATTTATATTGTGGAGAATGTCCGGTGGCAAGAAGTCGACAGATGTGTGGTCTTTTGGACAACGACAAGTTGACAGAGGTGTTGTAATCTTTCCTCATCTGAGGTAGAAACATCTCGTAGTAATGATTAGCAAACATTGAAACCATTAAGTTGACGGAGATGTCGGAATCTTTCCACATCTGAGATAGAAGCATCCAGTAATAGTGATTAACCAATACTAAAACCATTTTCCAGAAATAACCCAGTTTTGACGCATTGCAATGTAAGCTTAAAAGGAGCTTCTATTATTAATGTTTGTACAATGCTGTTAGTAAATTAAAATTGTTTACTAAAATATAACATTACTCCCAAACGTCTTTTTTCTGAGATGTTTTCTAAAATACACTATCATTTTGTTTTACAGGGTGTGAAAGAAATCGAGGAAACATGGCAGAACATGAAGTTCTCTATACAGTCATACATGAAGGGCACGTCAATGAGAGGCTATATCCTCGGCTCGGTGGATGACATCATGCAAATTCTTGACGACAGTGCCATGAACCTGCAGAGCATGTCGGCCTCACGATTTGCAGCCCCATTCCTCAATTCAGTACAAAACTGGGAGAAGAGCTTGTCACATATCTCTGAAGTTCTTGATGTAAGTAACATCATTATCTCAAGTAGACTTCACCATGCTTGCAAATATTTGGGAGTGAAAAAAAACTATTTACTTTGTTTTCGGTTGCTAACTGATCCTATTCAAACCTGACAATCCTAATTATTTTTTGCACTTTCCAAAAATGTATTCGTGTGACACATCAAGCTTAAAAAAAGTTCAAAATTTAAAATTCTGAATCCCCAAACATTGCCAGCTTTGCGAGAGTATGACAAATGAAATCAGTGAAACCATATGATGCCACAAAGTACTTTGACTTTGTGAGTCACAACAATAACATGTCTCACCAAAAATAGCAGTCTGCAGAATGCTTGTGTTTTTCCAATGCTGGCCATGGTATTTTGTCATATGTAACCAGTGAGCATTGCGATTTCTAGTCTCGGGTTTGAAATTTTTAGGTTAAGATAAGTCTAAAATCAATGTTTCTATAAATGTTTGTTTTCTCCCAAGTTATTCTTTGTGACCTATTTTGTGAGATAAATGTTCTTGTTTGTTAAAACAGGTTTGGATGGTTGTACAGCGGAAGTGGATGTACTTGGAGGGAATCTTTATTGGTGGTGACATTCGATCACAGCTTCCAGAGGAAGCCAAAAAGTTTGATGCAATTGATAAAACATTCAAAAAGGTTTGTTTCATAGTATATCAGTGCATGACTAAGTATGGAAACTTTATTAGTAATTTACCAATGGTATGTTTTGTTTGTAACTATTTCAATATGAAGTTTTATTATGTGGAAGTAATGTCTTTTTTTTGGTTTTATGTTTTGTTTAGTTTTCTTACACCATATATTGACACCCAATAGCCGATATCTTTTTTTTTCGTGCTGGGGTGTCGTTAAACCATAATGTAATAATATAATAATATTATGTTATTTATTTTGCTTTTTTTTCCCACCTGCATAAAACATCTGAGAATGTGACATATACGTATTATTTTTCCATTTCTCAGAAGTTATATTTAACCTAGTTTAATCAAAGAGATATCAGTTGTTTTCCTGACTATTTTATAAATAGGAATGTATATTAATTTACACACAAAGTTTATTATTTTTGTTTAGTTTAGACTTTAATTTGCATTATTGAATTTTCAGGACAAACATGGTAAAATTTATTTATTTGTTTTAACAGATTATGAATGAAACGCAAAAGGCACCTCTTATCAAAATCTGCTGTCATGCTCAGAACCGACTGACAGACATGCAGAGTTTGAGCCAAGGCTTGGAGAAGTGTCAGAAGTCCCTCAATGATTATCTCGACTCAAAACGAAATGCTTTCCCACGTTTCTTCTTCATTTCCGATGACGAGTTGTTGAGCATTCTGGGAAGCAGTGATCCAGAAAGTGTTCAAGAGCATATGATTAAGGTAAGGGAGCGGGACGTAGTCTAGAGGTAGAATGTCTGCCTGTGGCGGGATGGGTCTAGGGATCGATCCTCCACAACGCAGATTATTTTACGCGCTATTTTCCATTCCAGCCAGTGAAACATGTCTGGTTTATCAAATTCCGTGTTGTATGCTATTCTGTCTATGGGATAGTGCACATAGTGTTTTTCGGTAAGAGTAGCCCATGAAGCGGCGACAGCGGGTTTCCTCTGAGATCATGTGTCAATAAAACCATGCGTCTGACGTCCACTATAATCGATGTGTTTCTAGTGGCGTCGTTAAATAAAACAAACTTTACTTCATGATTAAGGTAAATCTTAAGTTTTTGATAGGAGGCAATATTTTGTGATCTCACACACAGGCGATATAAGTCGCTGTGTGACGTCAAACTATTGTGTTACATCATTTTTGGTGCGTCGTGAAACAGGTTTTTTGTTGTTGATGGCTGCCTACAGAAAATATCAATGTAGGCACTATTGTTTAAAAATATACGAATTCAGAATGACATCAGGCAATGGGTAATAAATAGAATACCAAACTCGTTACTCGGCAATACAGGTTTACTTGTACTCGTGGCTCGATGTCTTCCTTCTCTCGCCAAAGACTGACGAAAGAAGACATTGCTTCACTCATGCAAGAAAATCTGTATTGCCTCGCAGCTCGTTGAGTAAATTCTATAAATCTTTATGGATATAAACAGTAGTAAGTTGATAACATAAACACAAATAGAACTTTCCATTATCGTGATATAATGCAAATGCTTCATGTATTCAAATGCTAATTAATATTAACATTTCAAAATCTCTTTGTAAGAAGTACTGATAACAAAATCTATGTTGCTTGAATAAAGTGATAGTTTTCAATCTTGTGGCTAGTCAAACATTGACTGGCTATTTTACAACCCGTTTCTCCAATCACAAAGTGACGTATATTCAGCCGAGGTATTAGCGACTAATAGTGACATGTACATTCTGTAAAATTTATCAGTTTGTAATAACAACTGAGCTTGATATTCAATTTGCAAGCAACTTTTTTTTTTAATTATAGAAAATTAACACTTGCATTATATTTCATAATATTAACACTGGTAGATGAAATTATCTGTTTATAGAGCATTTTGAGTACTATATTTTTCAAAAAACACCGTAATTTTAACCGTAACTTGAATATCCGGCCAATTAGATGAACTGAACATTATTTTAAAATGGAAAAATAGAATCTCAAATATTATATTTTCTTTTATTAATTGACCCACTTAGTAAAGATACTCCGTAGTTGATCTCAAATTCAGATTATGCAAATTTCAGAGAAACAATAGACTCTAAAATAGAAATTTGATTTAACAAATTTATTTAAAAACTATTCAGCACGGATATTTTATTTGTAGATGTTTGACAACATATCAAATTTGACGTTCCAAAAAGGAGCAAATAATGAGATGCTAGCAACTGCAATGGTGTCTGCTGAAGGCGAAGTGATGGAATTTAGGAACAATGTTGCTGCAGAGGGTCGTGTTGAAGACTGGATGACGAACATGTTAGGCGAAATGAGGAGTACAAACAGACTCATCACCAAAGAGGCAATATTCTACTACGGTGCGGAAAAACCTAGGTATGTACTTTTGGCTGTATCTTTGATATCAGACTGTCTCCGGTTATCCAAGCAGTTCATGGTAGTGATAGTAACCTTAAAATCACCCTTAATACCCTTGTCACACTCTACTGCGATCACGATGGCGCTCCCACTGCGACCTGATCTGCGTTCAATAGCGCGTGCGTTCTGCTACCGACACAAAATGTTTTGACACCGATGTTTGCATCTAATATAAATGAATGTGATATGATAGTACACGAT
>JAUTCZ010017679.1:0-13179 GCA_032273805.1 Melanodrymia brightae | reverse complement strand
TGTAAACACGGAAATAAAGCTGTTTGTATTGTATTGTATTGTATTGTATTGTATTGTATCAAACGTCTTTAAGACACCTGCCTTGCGTTCAATAGCGCGGGCGTTCTGCTTCTGAGACAAATAGTTTTGACACCGGTATTTGCATCTACATTGAATGAATGTGATGTGATAGTACACGACCGGTACCAGTCACATAGTTCAAGAGCGCTCGCGTTATTGAACGTCAGGCAAGACTATGTTAAAGGTAACCTAATAAATCACGTGTTTATCGCATGCTACGAGAGTGAGAGTCGCGTGAGATTTGGCGTAAGTGACGTCATTTCCGTCAAGTCGGATAGTGCTTTGGGAAATGTCTAGCTTCAATGTGTTGAAATTTACTGATGTATTCGTTACAGTAATAATACAAGCGTTTTAGCTTTGCTAAAAGTTAAGTTGACTACTAACGAATGTAAGTAATCAAAGTTACACGGAAGACACGCCCCATGTTGGCTTTGTTGAACAACTTTGCGAATGTGGGCTGGTCCGTGTCGTTTTGCGTGCCACGTGCTTCGTAATTTTTGTCGAACCCTCGAGCATCTACATTATTATTTTGAAGGCAATCAATTATATTGGAAAAGTTAATACATTATTTATGTAGAAAGCCAAAAGCCGTCTACCATTTCGCTCGGCTAAGCGCTAAAGAGGGGATTTGTTTTCGCAAGGGGCAAGTGTTCCAAGTTTAAACCTTTTTTTTTTTACCCTTTCAAACTTTATTTATAAAATGACTTTAAAGGCTGGGTAATATCTTGCAACAGCCCGGTCAACTGCAATTCATTCCGTGGCTCGGATAATACATATTACACGGAATGAATTGCATTTGTCCGGGCTGTTGCATGATATTACGTAAACAAAAAGGTTATGATACATCCTCGTTTAATGGAAAAGCGTGTTACTTCACTAATTGAACTTTTTCTCTCCTCGTAAAATCATACCAATCTGTCACAAATCCATCTTGAGCAGTGACGTCTGCTGTGTTTACTTCCAAGTTATACTCCATATTTCAACATTTATGAAACAGATGTAGGCCTACACATTTTTATGAAAATCTAAAAATAGAAAAGTCAATAAACAGTGTTCACTCTCGACTCGATTTTCTTTTGGCCACTTTTCCACAAATTTGGATATTTTGTAGGAAACGTCTCAAAGAGGCTAATTTCTACAAAATATTATTAGCCAATTACTAATATTTTTAGCCAAACTTTATAAAAATGAGCAATTGGTTAATTTGGCTACCTACAGGGTGAGTCCTGAATAAATTCCATTTTATTTTACTTGCAGGTAGTAATAACAAATGTGTCTTCCTGATACATAGCTGACCAATCGTAGCCGAGCCTTGATTGGCTTTTGACAAATCAAAAACATTGGTGGTTTCACCAAACATGTCAGGTGAAATCTTTCAACCAATGGAAAGCCTTGAAGATTTGGACCTGTCTAAAAGGAACCCTATGCTGTGTTATTTGTGCAATGAGCAATACGACGATCCATGTATTTTAGGATGTTTCCATAGTTACTGCGCCCGATGTCTTCGGGGAAGGGCATCGGATGGCAAAATGGCTTGCCCTTTATGCAGGTACGTATATAGAACCGATCATAATTTATTTGTGCCAAATCTCTGTTACACATACATCATGTCATTGTCATTATAGCTAAATTAAAAAGTGTTGTCTTGGCAGGATGACTGTAAAACATTTACTAGCCCGAGTCTAAAATTGACAGGTCAGGCTAGTAAGGCTACTGTAATCTAAAAGCCTTACCTCTCACCACAATGTCTCAATTTCCACAGCTGGTTTCATTACAACATTGTTCTATGTCACGGGGGCGGGATGTAGTCTAGAGGTAGAATGCCTCCACAGCGCAAAACATTTTATGGACTATTTTCTGTTCCAACCAGTGATACACGACTGGTTTATCAAATTCCGTGCTGTGTGCTATCCTGTCTATGGGATAGTGGACATAAAAGACCCCTTGCTGTTTTTCGGTAAGAGTAGCCCATGAAGCGGCGACAGCGGGTTTCCTCTGTGGCCACGTGTCAATATAACCATGCGTCCAATAACCGCTGATTTATAATCGATAATCTAGTGGCGTCGTTAAATAAAACAAACTTTACTTTTATTGGATGTCAAACACGGTTATATCAACTTGGTCATAGAGAAAACCCGCTGCAACCACATACAGTAGGCTACTCTTACCGATTAATAGCAGGGATCTTTTATGTGCATTTTCCCACAGACAGGAGAGTACATGCCACTGCCTTTGATAGACCAGTCGTGGATCACTGGTTGGAACGGGACATGGCCCAAAGGAATCATGCAAGAGTAAATAAAAAATGGCTGGTTATACATGTACTCAGGTTAATTTTCCTACATTGTATGACCACCATTATACATGGACAATAATTACAGGTAAAAATTACACAAAAGTGTTGTCATCAATCGAAAAGACAACAATCTGATTATAAGCACTGGACTAAGAGTACTATGTTTCATCATGCTAGTAAAGATGCAGGTTTTCCTGGGTGAAATCCACGGGTGTTTCCACTTATTGCATTAAATGACTCAAATTCATGATCCAGAGGAACACCTGTAATGAGTAAAGAAAATACACTGAGAACACTTTGAAAAAGACATAAAGTCATAGCTTACTCTATAAGTATACAATGGCTACTATGCTTTTGGTTTGGCTACAAGTTTTGTTAATAGCAAATATTTAATAAATTAGCATCCTTTTAAAACATTTTCTGTGAAAATACATTTTTTTTTAAATTAGCTAGAAAGAAAATCCTATACAGAGTGAGCCCAGGACATAAATACATATAACAATGTTACAAATTTATATGCTATTGGTTGACCTGATATTTTTCCATCAAATTGGTCACTTCATTTAGATTAATGTATAAAAAATAACAATTGTGTATCCTACATTAATTTTGTGATGCTGAATGTTTGAAACAAACTATTATGAATTATCAATGATTTTTGGAGATGAAAAATTTTAACAAATTCAATTAAAAAATTCATTGTAAAAAATATCAATGATTACTATAATTGTTTGCTTGTGTAGCAAGCAGTTAGTTTTTGCTGATATTGCAAACAGTGAAAGCATACATTCAATGTACTTAATTTTATATTTTGGGCCTCTAAAATGGACTATAAGCAAGATAGATTCTTCACTTAGGAGCAGACAACATTTTGTGCACAAGCAGTGATAGCAATGATGCTGCACAGAAATATTTTTCAGCTGGTTAAAAATAGAAATATAGTGTATTACCTGCTAAATATTCCAGACTAGGAACAGTTATACAACTGTACTGGCTGATAACCGATCCCCAAAATGTGTTCATTTGCTTCGATTTACACGTTTCCTCCTGCTCATGGTATAGGAATGGACCCCACATGTTGGACATGAGGTACTCGGATTCTTCAGGAGTTACCAGAGAACTATGCTGAAATAAAGCAAGAATCACCAACACATGTATAATTATAAGCTAAATGGTTTAACCTTTTTGGACTTAATAAAATACCAATCCCAATGTGAAACATTAGTGTAACAAAAACATTTATTGCAAGCTATTATGTCAAATAGATGTGAAAAAAATGTCCATGTTACAAAGAGATATATATCAGTCGTGATGCCAGATACAGAAACTTGTCTATGAAGATCACCTGAAGAAACTACAAAAAGTTTCTGTTATACATTTAGCTTTATTAACAACTGAAATACATGTACAAGCAATAAGCACCACTAGAGCAGGATGTCAAGCACATAATTATTTTAACACACAGTCACCCACCACTTTCCTATAACCTTTGATGTGCAACTTACTGGAACAAAAACAACCAACAGGGCAACTGAGGATTGATCCTTCAACCTCATGCACCTCAGACTACGATGATGAAACCGAATGAAATCTCAACCTGGCTCAGAAATGAATAATAATAATAATAATAATAATAATGAGATTTCCGACTAATTTCTCACAGTTAAACATGTTACGTGGCATACCTCATAGTGAGGGGCTTTCTTCTTTTTGGTCGCTGGCTCTTCATAGTCTGCAGTATCTTCGTGTTCCGGCACGGTACCGTCAGAACACATGTAACCCTCAGCGTCCATCTCCTCCAGTATCAACACCGTGCCCCAGTCAGCAAACGTCTTCGCAGGGAAGCAGTCCGCACAGATGTTGTCTCCAAAATACACTACCTGAGCATGTGCGAGATGAAAGATAAAGTTTGTTTGTGTAACGACACCACTGGAACACATTGATTGTTAATCAGCAGTTATTGGATGTCAAATAAAGTTTGTTTAATATCACCACTAGAAACACATTGATTGATTATTAATCAGCAGTTATTGAATGTCAAATAAAGTTAGTTTGTTTAATGACACCACTAGAAACACATTGATTATTAATCAGCGGTTATTGGATGTCAAATAAAGTTTGTTTGTTTAACGACACCACTGGAACACATTGATTATTAATCAGCAGTTATTGGATGTCAAATAAAGTTTGTTTGTTTAACCACACCACTAGAAACACATTGATTATTAATCAGCAGTTATTGGATGTCAAATAAAGTTTGTTTGTTAAACGACACCACTAGAAACACATGAATTATTAATCAGCAGTTATATTAGATGTCAAATGCAGTTATATCGATACTTGGTCACAAACGAAACCCGCTGCCGCTACATACATGTAGACTACTCTTCTTTGAATAATAGCAAGGGATCTTTTATGTGTCCGTTCCCACAGACAGGAAAGCACACACCATGGTCTTTGAAAGACAAGTCGTGGATCACTGGTTGGCATGGGAAATAACCCAATGATTCCAATAAGGAGGATCGATCCGTCGAACAATCGAAAACATATTGTACCGGAGTAAATGAATTTTCCTTATTTTAATTTCCAATTCAATGGAATTCTGTGTAATATTACCTGTGGATCATCTTTACCAGTCTGTTCAGATATAAATTTCATCAGATCTTTGTAGTTTCCCCGAGAGTAGAAACCATTCTTTTTCAGATCATCAGCTGGGCCTATGTCCTTATTATCTTCTGTTAGTTCACATGCAAAGAAAAAAGTTTTGAAAATACAGTGACAAAACAACTGTCAAAAAGAACATCTACTATGAAGGCAGGCAAATCATTTGCTAAAGACATAAAAAAAAACAGAATTATTATTATTATTATATTGTTGTTGAACGACACTCCAGCACGAAAAAAGACATCGACTATTGACTGTCAAGGTATGGTGTATTTCAAACAAAAAAACAAAAACAATGACCCAATTGCCCCCTTAAAATATTTTTAGTCAGGCTAAGCATAAAAATCTATATAGTAACCACTATTTCTGCAATAACAGTCACCACTATTTCAACAATTATAAACTCCGATAGATAAAAAGAAGTTTAATAAATACCATTACCAATAGTATGATGTGGCGCAGTGTCGGAAAAATAAGATGGCTTTCTTGCGTAAAAGATATTGATATCAAAATATGTAGCCCAATCAGGTCTGCAAGAGAAAACAGATTTTAACTTCATTTTTAAATAGTAGTAAATATGTGTGAAGTACCAAATTAAATACTTTGCTGTGATCATTGGACTAAAATTTGAACCTAATGTCATTTATTGTCATATTGCATTTATCTGTACTATACATTTCGAAAACAAAAATAACTTTTCCCACATAATATAATAATTTTAATATCAATACAAACGAACATCATATTATTTTACTGGTGGTATATACTGTCCTGTCTGTGAGAGAGGATATAAAAGATCCCTGGCTGCTTAGTAATATGCAGCGGGTGTCTTCTCTCATACTAATACTAGGCCGTCGAGGCCACCTGATTGTTTATCCAGGGCAGACATGCTTGAACCTCAATTAAAAATAAGCATGTAAATAAGTTATAACTAACTATCTAACTTAAAATCTTATGCTAATCCAGGAGAGTAAATTCAGAATGAAAATAAAAAGAACTGTGGCAACAACTTATGATCTCTTTGTATCTAGACTGACTTACCCCAAAGATGCCTCGAGTGTTTTAACACCGAAGTCTATATATGAGGAGGTGATGAGAAACACAACCTTGTTGTCTTGCTTTAACGACTTCAGCCACTTCTTGATATCATTGCTGCATTTTTCTACGTATCTCGAAGCATCTCTTTTAAAATATGGGAAAAAATCTCCCTTGTCTCCTGAAAATGAACACAATTTTTGTGAAACAAAACGCAATTAAATAATGGGAATACTTGAGTCGGTCTATAGTATATATTTAAAATGGTACCGGTCTCTGTAGCCCAGTCGTTAATGCATCGGGCTGAAGACTGGTAGGTACTTTGTTCGAATCCTATTCGTGGCATATGGGATTTTTAATCCCGTCACAGGTGTAATAGGGATAGAAGTCCGTGCTATATATAGGTCCGAATGCAAGTCCGGTTATATCATAACGCAATGGATTAAATAATAAAATAAATCTTTACGGAATGAAACAAATAGTCTGATCCATAAAACAATATTACCTTCAAGTCCTAGAGTTAATGTAAGAAAAAGCGCAATAAAATATGTTTTATAAAAGTCTGGTTTGGACTAGGATTCATAGGTATATAGGTCCTATAGCATTTTACATTGTGTCGGACCTATATTCCTACGGACTTCTATTCCTATTACACCGACACTGTGTAAAATGCTATAGAACATACATTGGAAGATCCTATGTAAATTATGAAACCAAACTGACCAACTTTATTAAGACCAGTTATGAAGGAAGTACAGGCTATAGCTAATGAACTGTTTCGGAGTGATTTTGACTATGAACACCGGATTTAGACATGGCTGCCTGCTGTCCCCGTCCCTCCTGCCACTCGATTGGGTAATGAAGACACACAGAACACAGAGGAGTGAAATCCAGTGGACACTGTACGCAACTGGAGGACCTGGACTTCGCTGCAGATCTGGCAATGTGGTCCCACAGCCAGCAACAGATGCAGGAGAAAACAAAATAACTGGTAGCCATATTATCACAAAGGATCCTTATCATACATAAAGGAAAGACAAAGGTCCTCAAAATTGACACTGATCCCGCCAAACTGGAAGAGAGTGCACTTGAAGAGTTAAAGGCCTTCACATACCCGGACAACGTCAATGACAAGCAGAGTAACACAGAGGTGGGTGTTAGAGCAAGGACAAGGAACGGCAATGCGTGACGAGCATGTTGACAGCTCAAATTAATTGTTGTCATTACAGACAGAGATCTGAATGTTTTAACTCCAACGTAAAGTCAGTTCTACTGTATGGAGCAGACAACACCATCAAGAAAGTATAAAACTTTATAAACAACTGAGTGTGTGTGCTTATATATATATATATATATACATGTACATGTACTTGTAATCGTATTGTCCTTGTATATCTGCATTATCGCCGAATTATACGCAAATGCCCAACCCTAAATGAAAACTTAAACTGCCGAGACCTTCCAATTAATAAAAAGTTATTTTCAGTGGCAGATGACTTTGTTTCTCAGTACAAATTACAAATGAGATAAGATCGTACTTCGTTATACTCCCAAAATAAATGAATTACTTTGATCTTCTACTCTTCCCAAACATCCAGTAAATAGACGCATATTTTAAGCAATTTAGTTGACCGCCTCAGCAAGCCCAGTGATGCGAATTCCATATTTGAAGGGGAAACAAGTTATGTGAACGAGAAAACATTCGGAACATATGGAATTTTAGTTCAGTGTAATAATGAATCAAGTTATGATCCAGCATCCGCCCCCTCCACTCCACCAACTGTTTGTTACTACATGCTGATATAAACGATACACAATTTTAACTCCCACTTCAGTAGGGATCGGTGACTATGGCATCTTTTGGCCTGCGAGTTTTTACGATTGCAGGTTGGTATTTTGTAGTTCGTTGTACTGTTATACCCACAATGCCTAGTTTTAAGACGAATGCCACCGTGATCCGAAGCTAATGCTATTTGTAACATATTTCTAGCTTTTTATTATTAAAATTAGTATTTATTTACATCTTAGTGCTTACAATATTATATAATGTATATATATCCAACGTGTTTTTTGTCATCCAAATTGTTATAGTACTTTAATGTGTACTTAAGCCTAAAATCATTTGTCACGTGCCAGCATTCGTCTTAAAACTAGGCAGTGTGCCTTTAAATGGATATTCCTGAGTTTAAGATGGATTTTACGATACGCCTGCACCGAATTCTATTGTAATGTGTTTCTGGCTTTATATAGGGCTTTTTTTATTTATTAAAATTACAATTTACTTAACATTTTATTGCAGTAAATAACCTGAAATTACACTTGATAAGCTAATATTCCGCCCAGCTGTAATTGCTAGTAATACATGTTTTACATTATAGAACATTATGCTCTGTTTCTTTTTGTGTTCCTAAAGGCTGCAAACTGAATGCTTAAATCCATGCACTGATTTTCGTTTACGACAGATGCCACCGGCTGGTACTGTAATATTATCGCATTTCGCAAACACGGGGTGCCACCACTGTTCAAACATTGGAGTATGTGTGTATACCGTCATGGCGATTTAGTCAGATTATGTTCACTTCTTTATTTACTCTAGTATGCAGTCTCGTGGTAACCTGCGCCCCTTCTACGCGAGATGGACGCAAAGGTAAGACAACTAGTTAGTTATAACTTATTTACGTGCTTATATCCAATTAAGCTTCAAGCATGTATGTCATAGTCGCGCAGTCCAGCTGTCTTGACTGCATGTCCAGAACAGAAAGTTAGTGTTAGTATGAGATACGAAACCCGCTACACCTATTTAAGTAGCTAGGAATCGTTTATATGCACTTTCACAGACATACCACGGCCTTGAGCATTGCGGACCACTCAGTCTGGGTTGGAGTCGGTACTTGGATTAAGAATCCCAGAATATTATTACACGTATGGGATTCGAATCCAGTACCTACCAGTTTTAAGCCCGTTGCGTTAACCACTGCACTGCGGAGACCGGTAAGAAAGATAGTTTGTTATAACTTATATCCAATTAAGTTTCAAACACGTCCGTTATGGTCACACAGTCCAGCTTCCTCGACTTCCTGTCCAGAACATGTGCCTATCCAGGGCAGAAGTTAGTGTTAGTATGATAGACGAACAAGGGATCTTTTATATGCAATTTAACACAGACATGACTGTACATACTACGGCCTTTGTTAAGCCAGTTGTGGACACTGGTGAGTGGAAGTACATCTACCCATTGAGACGTTTGGTGAATATTTGCCGAGTATTAATTAGGCAATGTTCTCGAGTATGTGAAACAATATTTATGATTTACGACTACTGTGCTTTTTTCTTAACAGGTTCGTCATTTTACTGTTTTTCCTGTGAGGATGCAGTGGACAACGATGCATGCATGAACAAAGAGTTTTGTCAGGATGACCACGTAAATATTGCAAATACAATGTATATGTTAAACAATATCGCCAACACAGGAGTAACCACATCCGTGCAAATACATGCTCGTTCATGAACACGTCAGTTACAGTACAAGTACAGTTAAAGGGACAGTCCCGACTTTTAAGACGAGTGCCACGGAACATGCGTGTCTTACGACATTTGTAACATAATTTCTGGCTAATAGATCATTTCTTATTATTAATATTAAGATTTACTTACATATTATTACTTACGATATCCTTTTGTCTAAAATAATTTAGTATAAGTACTAAATTATTGTATGCAAAAGTCCAACGACAATATTAAGCTACTACAAACGCATTTGATATACATATATTGATATTGTAAGCAATAAAACGAAAGTAAATGTTTATTTTAGTAATAAAAATGCTGTATTAGCCAGAAATATGTTACAAATAGCATTACATGCGTAAGTTCTGTGGCACTCGTCTTAAAAGTCGGGACTGTCCCTTTAAACTGTGTATTACATTAAATAAACCTTAGTCGTTGAGTTTAGTGCAATTGGTCGTTTGTGTACAGTAATTAGAGAGATAAAACGGTTATATTATAATACTAATATAATTCAATATAGAATCCATACACATTGCACCGATTGAAAAAAACTGTGATGACATACATGGGATTTCACCTTTATGATCATACGTATGTCCCAGTTGTGGAAATATCTCTTTGTTTTGTGCTTTACGCATGGGCGTCACTTGGTTGGGGACAGGGCGGGGGCATGTCCCCTTCACTTTTTGGAGTGGGGGACAAACGTGCAAATGCCCCCACCCCAGTTTTTAGTATAAATAACACATTACCACGCAGTAATGTTTTGTATACCATACATGCCACCAGAATGCACCAAAGACATAGATTTGAGTCAATGGTGGTTGCTCAACAAAAATATTTGTCACAAACGGTCCCTCCTACTCTTCGTCAGAAAATGACGCCCATGGCTTACGACTGCATCAAAGGCAGAAGTAAAAATGCCTTTAAAAGAGTCCATGCTGCTAAGCCATCAGGCTTCTTCTAGGGTCATGTGTGAAAACAATCATGTATTTGACATCTAATAGCCATGATTAATTTCTCAATGTTTGCAAGTGTTACCTTATCTTGTTCCTTAGATTATGTCCTTGAGATTGTTAAATCCGTTGTTTTGGCCAGATTATAACAACGTATGTACACTATCAAAACAAGGTGGTTCGTAAGTACCGGTCGGAGCTGGGGAAAGGGGCGTAGACCGCCCCCCCCCCCCCCTCCCCCACCCCAATGTTAATGTGTTTTTTAATTATACTGTCAATTCAAGCATACTTAGCCTATAATGCCTTGCTTAAATTGTTTACTATCTAACACTGGTGAAATTTTGCATGGCTTGTTTTATGTTTGTACACGTAGATCTTGAAAGAATCCGAACTAAACGCTGTCTGGCATTTCAGACCTACACGTGTCTTCATGTTCTATTAGTGTATTGCATATGTTAGAATTTTTTCTAGATTACACAACTACAGTGTGTATTGATTTCTTTCAGGCGCAGTGTCTCACACATGTCTTGTTTGCAGATTCTGGGCTTCTCATTGAGAAAAGATGTGCTCAAATGCAGGTACGTCTTAAAGGAATACTCAAGGAAGGCTTTTATACCTCTACGCACGTTTAACAATACCATTCAACATTATTGCCAAATAACAACTACTATAATAATGTTTCAATGATTATAATGGTAAAATACTGACCTGTACGTTACCGCAATGGAATGGCCATGTTTTCCATTTGCTCCCTGTCGCTTTGCAAGTCACGTGATATTTGTACGCCATTTGTGAAATCACAAGCGGTCATGATTTGGTTGACCGTTCCAATGTTTGATGCTCTACACTTGTTGATTTTACTCCTCACAGATAGATGTACACACTATACATAGTATAATCATCAAGAGCTGTAGTTGACACAGGGGGAAATGTTATATAAATTATACTATATATTAATTATTATATGTATATGTTTAAATATTTTACCAACCCAATTGATACTCACAGTTGCGACGAGTATTGATGTTTCTTCATGGGTCACTAAATAATTACTTCATTCCACCCTACAAATTACGTGTAAATATTGTCTTAGTTTTAGTATCATAATGTTATCAGTGTTGTGGAATGCAGTTTTACGCCAATAACGTCTGGGGAAAACTTTGTTAGCAAGACTACCTCACGCAATAATATTAATAAATATCTTCTTGTATGCAATGACTATTTTAGAAACTGTTAGAATTTTGTGTGGGTAACAACATGGTCTAATGTTAGTGAGTCTGCTGTTCAATTGTAACCTATACGATGTATTCTTGTATCTTACTCGCTGGAACCCAGAAGTACATGGGTTCAAATCCAAGGCTGCAACTGTCAATATAATTAGACCACAACGGAGAATTCGTGAACGATAGATAATCCATGACAAGAATGTAAAACATAATTTTAGTAATTATTTGTAAAATCTTTAAGAAGCACATGTTCGCTGTTCTTTCATGTTCAAATTAGAATCTATCATCTACAGTAAGATGCAGTTTCTGTATTGTACAAACAGCGAAGTACTAAACAAACGTACATTGTGCAGTTGTGTTGTGTTTTAGAGCTGCTATAATTACGAGGAGAACAATCCTGCTGGTTGTGATGACCCAGACGAGGAGTTCGAAGGTCAATGTTCTTTTTGTTGCGGAGAACCAGGATGTAACCGACATCTTCCCAAATATTATGGCAAGTCTTTAAAATGTATTACTGAATTTATGTCAGACATTAAAACCGGTCTTCGTGGCGCAGTGGTGAACGCACCAGGCTTAAGACGGGTAGGTACTGAGTTCGAATTCCATGCGTGGCTTATGGATACCGACCCCAATCCAGAATGAGTGCTCCGCAAGGCTCAATGGGTAGGTGTATTTCCACGTACACTGGCTAGTGACCACAACTGGTTTAACAAAGGCAGTGGTATGTACAGTCCTAAATGTAGGACAGTGCATATAAAGGACCCCTTGCTACTTATTAAGAGCAGCAGGTTTCCTCTATCACACTAACTTCTGTCCTAGGCAGGCAGTCGAGGTAGCTAGACTGCTTGACAATGACATACGTGCTTAAACCTTAATTGGATATAAGCACGTAAATAAGTTATAACTAACTAACTAAATACTAAAGCGACTGGTTCACGTTTTAGAAAGAGCCACCAGACGTGTAATCGGAATATTATGAAAATGTTCAAACTGCATCTCCATATGCGATATTTCACGTAATATATTAAAACCTCTTTTTAAAAAATAGTAGCACGCACATGATAACCTAGAAGACATCTCTCACTCCGTCGTCAAACATACTTGCACTGGTAGGTAGGTGAACCTGAGACACACAACTTATTTCTTCAGCCTCATTCACAGCTACATGTAACTACATGAGAAGTGACCAGTTTAGTATTCCTGTTGTTGTACGTGATTTTAACATGTTACTTACTTACTTAACTTATTATTTAATCCTCTTCATCCCCAGTGGGACATAAGGCCACGATGATGTTCCTCCACTTGGACCTGTCTTGTGCGACGTGTTGGGCTTCGCCCCAGGTCAGACCCATCTCTTTTAGCTCCTCTATTACGGTCTTTCGCCAGGTTGTTTTTGGCCTGCCCCGTTTTCTTTTGCCTGTTGGTGTCCATCTGAGGG